>APFE030297326.1:9587-96778 GCA_000404065.3 Pinus taeda
AAAGAATAGTTCAGATGTCACTTAGCTGTTCTCTGCCCTCAATTCCTGCTTTTTCTCTATGTTTTCTTTCTAAATTAGCCTATAAATATGAATTCCTCTTAGGCTCATATTTGCACTAGTTTCCTCCGTATATGAATATTGTTGTAGGAATTTCTTAATTGCTCCTATAGGATATTCATTCACATTCCCTCTGTTAGCATGAATGAAAATTACTTAGCTGTCTTTCATTCCCTGACATCCATTTCATCCTCATTCAAACCTGATATTATTCCTTGTGTAGCTATCCTGCTCTATAGTCCCTTCTTTGCCAAAGAAAACACATCTTTCAGTCCGCATCCTTGACTCCATGCCCAATGTTCTAAACCTCTTGTGCTTAGCATGCCAACTCTGCCTAAGTAGATCAACCATACCGCCAAACTCAAACAAAAAACCATGTGCATAATAACTAGCCTAAAATCATTTCCTAAAAAAAGCTAAATCCCGAAGAGAGAGCCCTCTCTGACTGCTGGTAGGCTAGGACCGGCAGTCCAAAGCTTGGTCTGTGGTTACCTCGGCCGTATCCCTTAAGGAGCCAAGGGACAACCTAAGTGTTAACACTGAGGTGACTCTGAATCTGAAGAGTTGTTTCCACATAATCCCCAATCGACTCTCCCACTATCATAGTTCCTTTGAGATGCCTTCTTCTTTTGAGGTGCTTTCTTCTTTCTCATTGTTTCTACATATCTCCTTCAAGCAATCAAGCTTCTGCCAAAGGACTTGATCTGATACCAATTGTTGGAAATAATACTGAGAAGGGGGTGAATCAGTATTTGAAAATCAATATGTTTTTCATTTCCATAATCAGATTTATATATGCTACTTCAGTGGAGGAAACTTGCGTGTGAACGCAACTGTTCTTAAGGCAACCAACCCATATATAGTGAACTTTTGATTCAGTTAATTCATCATATGTTGATCTTTAATATGTGCATCAGTACTTTATTTGACATTAAACACTAGCCATGTGCAGTTAATAACAGAATGAACCATCATGCATAAGAAACACACATGAACATCAAGATTTAATGTGGAAACCCAATTTGGGTGAAAACCACCTGCTGCTGTCATCTCTGTCTTCTTTTAATAATAAGAAAATATATTTACAACATTGTACTAGTGCAGACTCATACTAGTACGCATGGTTCTACCTGTAGAAGGTTACAACCTTCTCTCATTCTCCAGCTTCTACTGGAAGGGAGCTACAACCCCTAGCTCTTGTATTAGCCGATATGTTTACTAGTACATAGGCACTGACCTACAGAAGGCTAATACCTTATTTCTTCCTCCAGGGACCACGTTTCATAAATTTTTAGACTGGATGCTCTTGGTACACAACAATACAAATGAAGGCCTCGTTTCATCCAATTTTCATACTAGACCCATCAACAACATTGAAGCTTAGAATCAATCATCATTGCAATACAAACATCAACTACGTCTGCATCAACCAATTACTAAAACTCAATCATCACTCTTTGAATCAACCAAACTCAATCAATCACTGAGAACCTCTAAACCTCCGACACAACTTAATCAACCGTTCATTCATACTTAATCAAATTCAACAAATCCACTGGAACAAATAGCTCACTATAACCAATACATAGATCTAAACCCAGAATATTGCATCATCATTCAAAACTGGCTAAAACTTCAAAAACATGCATCAGAGTGTATACGCAACTTGGAACAGCCGAACCAGTGTGTATAGGCAACTTCATCAAAGTGAACCAACGTCTAGATCTGTAAATACTTGCTTATAACTTCGCTGCACTTCCCGACTTCAGACATACCCAGGTCATCAAATATAAAGGATAAAACATGTGTTAGAAATGATATCTAGCACATCACATCACATAATGATTAGTCATTATGATCCTGATCCATCATTAGATCTCATGCATCATCACTGAAGCAAATCACAATCAATCAATCTGAACACTGTCACCAGAACATAAAGCGAAACCTAGAACTCTGCATCAACAACCAGACCAACTATAAATTCAAATATCATAGTTCATAAGGTATATGTTACTTCAATGTGTCAAACCAGCGTGTATACGCGCTTTTACCAAAACGAAACAACGTACATATCTGCAATGCTAACTTAAAACTTCATAGACATTCTAGACTTCAGTCATACCTAGATCATATCATTTACAAAATAAAACATGCGTTAGCATTTAGATCTAGACTATCCATGATCAAACCACATAATGATAATACATTTAAGGCTTTACGATCCCGATCCATCAACCATCATCAACCACATGGGTGCATCCTTAGATCAGATCAAGCAACGCATCAAAAGCTCATAACCTGCATATATGATCTAACACTTTAGAAGATATTCAATCCTTGCACACCTTGGCCTAATGATCTTCTCCTCCTTATATATTTTTAGGCCTTTCTTAATACCTTGGACCAAAACCACTTAGGACCAATACCTTGGACCAAATACCTAGGGTCAATATCTCAAACCAAATACCTTGGATCAATACCTTGGACTAAAATACCTTGGACTCAATACCTCAGACCAAAACCTTGGTTTTCCAACATGTACATGCCTTTCCTCCTGTGAAAGTGTGTGTATACATATATGATCTTTTTTTTCTGTTAATCCGTGTGTATACTCTATTTTTATATAGTGAATTTGCATATACAACTTAACATACCTGAAAATGTCCTTTTTATTCAACTTCTTCATTTTGATCTGTAGTCCTTTGTTCCTTTATCCTATTATTTTGTATCATTACTTTTTTCCCTCTGAATAGACCTGTTATAATGTGATTTTCCTTTGCACATCTCTTCTGAATTGATTCCTTTGAACTACCCTACATTTTGTCATATCTGTAAACACAACTATCATGCATTCTATCACATCTAATATCTCTCCTATAGGTTCATCTAGATACATAGATTCATCTAGTTGCCATATACAAGTGAGATGTTCTGCTATAAGTGGGTTGCCATCAAGTACAACACATGCATCATAATGCCAACAATCTCCCCCTTTGGACTTGACGGCAACCATGTTGGTGTTGATTACCGCAAGCTATAGAAACTGTTAGAGATAACAAGAAACACCAAAGCAACACCAAAATACTCTCCCCCTTTGACATCAAGGGCAAAGGGAAGACCAAAATGAAGACTTTCACATCTGAATAGCTCAATATAAACATTGATCATGCTCCCCCTAGGCACATGTTGAATTCTCAGATGAACTCCCCATTTGTTTATGCTGCAATGCACTATATCATCCACACTCCCCCTCAGCACATGCAGAGTTCGTAGATATTTTCCACAAGAATAACATGACTCTATAACTCAACTAAGTGACTTTGAACTTCCTATCACCAATGACTCATACATATATCAATCTCCCAACCAAGTGGGGATATACCGAATTTGACTCATCCTCCCAACCAAGTGGGGATATATCAATTTATACATGACTGGAATATAGCAATTATTACATCATCCTTCCTATGCATAGTGGGGGTACAAATTACATCATATGACCAAAAATGATTCATCAAAAGATAGAGACAAATAATTACATCATGGGTCTTTATATGACCTTTACATTGAATGATATACATGACATTTATAACAGAGACCAAATATCTAAACAAGGCCATGATAGTCATTAGCAACTAACACACACCATGTATGATCTGCACCATAAGCATCTGTCAAAAGCATCTAGACCTGTAACCTATATATGTCCATCATCAGTTATAAAGATATGACAAAGTAAATATCATCAACCTGTGACTAAGTATGCCGTATATAGATATCAACTCATCCTCTTGATCTCATCAAGATAATCTTACTTTGTTTCCTTAGTAGAAAGAGCCTTATCACAACCTTCCATGAATCAACTAAGCATATGTCATATCTCCAAGCAGTAACACAAAATCATTCACACCATATCATATGTGAAAACACCATAGTCATCACATCATAATCAAGAACTGCATGATCTTTCACAAGAATCCTTAATATATCAACCATGTATCATCACTAGGGAACATCCCACATCTGATAAGCATAACATATGTGAGTATCAACCTATCATCATAAGGTAAGAATTCGTCATCATTATGTGTCTAAGTAAACCATGTCTTCGAATATCCATGTCTTCAAATAGCTATGTCTCCATGTGACCTACAATAACACCATTCTCTTGTCCAACCAAAAATATTTATCAATGTGCAACTTAAGTAATCATCTATGTATCTAGCATACTGTATATCCATCAAAGAGATAGAAATATGTATCTAGATTTCTTGATATCATGAATAGAAACAATACCCAACATGTGAGAGCCAAGAACTATAGGAATCCTGCATCATAACTACACCATATGAACATTATGCATCTTTGAAGGCATGATGACAACAGCATAAAAGAAATGAGTGGCTCATCATCAAATAATGAAGTTGTTTACTCAAGCTTTGTACTTCTCCTTGTCCTTGTGAAGATCACCATGTAAGCAACATATATGTACTATATGCATCATCAAAAAGTCATTCACAATCATCCATAAATCTGACCTGAATACAAACTATGTGACCCCAAGTATCATCTGAGATTTTATCATGGGCAACACATAACTGTAACATAGCAAGATGTATCATTTAGCCACATAAGCATCATCATCATTGATTAGGTACCAAAGACTTCTAAACATAATGCCAACAATGCTTTATTAGAAGCATAGCATGTTCTCTCCCTGAACCTGTTCCACCTGTTCACTGTCAAACTTGATTATTGCATATATCAGTAAGAAGTATCAAGGCATCATCATCAATCATATATACATCAAGTTATCAACAACTTGTGATGATCAAAAGCACTTCTAAATAACATCCACAGACTATAGTCATCTTTCATCACGACAGAAAAGATAACTGATAATTGTCTGAATCATATCAAATCAGTTTTTCTGAGTCTATCCCACTACATTTTTCCTCAAACCAATATATACACGGCTGTGTAGCTTCGAACTCACGTATATATGTGACTTGTCTTCATGGAACTTGCGTGTGAGAGTTAGAACATTGAAGTTTCACACTTTCAGCTCCCCCTGAGTTTGTTATGTCTATACATTGTGCCATGCCACATTTTTCTGACTGTACTTCCTCCTTCTTCCATATCTTCGATGATGATGTTTTCTCCTTTTGGTATGGTGTCCAAAATTTTCTCCTGCATTCCCTTGCTATATGTCCAAACTTTTTACATGCATAACATCTTACATGTTTCATATTTCTTCTATAGCATTCAATGGCTTTGTGACCAAACATATTGCAAGAAAAGAAATATCCCTTAAAGTACCTGGAAGCTGATGATCTTTCCGTGTGATGGTCTTGAACAATTATACTTCCGCATCTCACCGCAACATGTCTAAGATTATGACATATAAAACATTCAATATTATTCATTTGAGGAAATAACTGACTATCACTTCCACAGTTAGAAGTAAAAGATTTTCTTTGAATAATTTCTTTCCTTTGTTGTTGATGGGGTTGACCTCTAATCTCCTTGTTGAGCATTTCCGATTTTGCATTAGAATTCCTTTCCTAACCTTGTGAGCTAGATTCACCTTCAACAGATTCATGGCTACCAAGACCAGTTTTGATGGTAGGAGACCTTTGACTACTAAGAATATCATCCAAAATCTTAGTACTATCTTGAAATCGTAAAAGCTTATCCTTTTCTTCTAATTTACCTTTTAGGATATTTACCTCAACCTGATATTGCTCTTCCATTTCAATATATTGTTTCTTCATGATTTCTTCAGCTTTTCTTCCTTCTTCCACTTGTTGCCTTAATTCGGGAACTTCATTTTCTTCTTCTTCAAGAGCTTAGAGTAGTTCTTCATTCTGCTTATTTGATTTTTCAAGTTCTTCTTTTAGAGAGAGGATCTTAGCTTCAAGACTTTCATAGTAACTGGATCTATCTTTAAGTTTCTTGATTGTTGTGCTCCTTTTATTTAATTCATTTATTAATGATGTCACTTCATCCTACAACTTTTGACATTGATCTTCCTTTTCCTTGTACTACTTCCTTACTTTGTTTCCTTCCTCCAGTTGAGCTTTTAGTCTAGTAGCTTCTTCTTTGGAGGCACACTCCCTTTTGTCCAATAAATCTTGTTGATATCTAATTTTGTCTGTGAGTTTTTTAAATTCCGCCTCAATTTGATATCTTTCTCTTTCACCCATAAGAGAAAATTAAGTTATTTTGCTGTCACTTTCATCATCTTCAAATGGACAGAGAAATGTATCACCAGAGGATAACATATTCATACATGATAGTTCTTTTGCTTATTCATCTTCATTCTAAGGTGATTCTGAATCTAAAGAGTTGTTTCCACGTAATCCCCAATCAACTCTCCCACTGTCATAGTTCCTTTGAGATGCCTTCTTCTTTTGAGGTGCTTTCTTCTTTCCCATTGTTTCTACGGATCTCCTTCAAGCGATCAATCTTCTGCCAAAGGACCTACTCTGATACCAATTGTTGGCAATAATACCGAGAGGGGAGGTGAATCAATATTTGAAAATCAATATGTTTTTCATTTCCATAATCAGATTTATATACACTACTTTAGTGGAGGGAATTCACGTGTGCACGCAATTGTTCTTAAGGCAACCAGTGCATATGTAGTGAACTTATGATTTAGTTAATTCATCATATGTTGATCTTAATTTATGCATCAGTACTTTATTACACATTAAACAGTAACCATGTGTAGTTAATAACAAAATGAACCATAACACATAAGGTGGACACCCAATGTGGGTGAAAACCACTTGCTGATGTCGTCTTTGTCTTTTTTTAATAATAAGAAAATTTGTTTACAACATTGTACTAGTGCATACTCATACCCGTACATAGGGTTCTACCTGTAGAAGGTTACAACCTTTTCTCATTCTCCAGCTTCTACTGGAAGCTAGCTACAACCCCCTAGCTCTTGTAGTAGCCGATATATTTACTAGTACGTAGGTGCCGACCTACAGAAGGCTAATACCTTCTTTCTTCCTCCAGGGACCACGTTTCATAAATTTTCAGACTGGATGCTCCTGGTACACAACAATACACATGAAGGCCTCGTTTCATCCAATTTTCATACTGGACCCATCAACAACATTGAAGCTTAAGAATCAATCATCATTTCAATACAACCATCAACTACATCTACATCAACCAATTACTGAAACTTAATCATCACTCTCTGAATCAACCAAACTCAATCAATCATAGACAACCTCTGAACCTCTGACACAACTGAATCAACCATTCATCCATACTTAATCAACTTCAACAAATCCACTGGAATAGATAGATCACTGTAACCAGTACATAGATCTGAACCCAGAATATTGCATCATCATTTAGAACCAACTGAAATGTCAAAAACATGTAGCCGATTGTATACGCAACTTGGAACATCCGAACCAACGTGTATACACAACTTCATCAAAGCGAACTAGTGTATAGATGTGTAAATACTTACTTATAACTTCGCTACACTTCCCGACTTCAAACATACCCAGATCATCAAATATAAAGGATAAAACATGTGTTAGAAATCAGATCTAGCCCATTAGATCACATAATGATTAGCCATTATGATCCTGATCCATCATTAGATCTCATCCATCATCACTAAAGAAAATCACAATCAATCAATCTGAACATTGTCACCAGAACATAAAGAAAAACCCATAACTCTACATCAACAACCAGAACCAACTGTAACTTTAAACATCATAGTTCATAAGGTATGCGCTACTTCGATGTGTTGAACCAGCATGTATACGCACTATTACCAAAGGGAAACAACATAGATATCTGCAAATGCTAACTTAAAACTTCACAGACATTCCAGACTTCAGTCATACCCAGATCATATCATTTACAGAATAAAACATGCGTTAGTATTTAGATCTAGGCTATCCATGATCAAACCACATAATGATAATACATTTAAGGCTTTATGATCCCGATCCATCAACCATCATCAACCACATGGGTGCATCCTTAGATCAGATCAAGCAACGCATTAGATGCTCATAACCTGCATATATGATCTAACACTTCAGAAGATATTCAATCCTTGCACACCTTGGCCTAATGATATTCTCCTCCTTATATAGTTTTAGGCCTTTCTCAATACCTTGGACCAAAACCACTTAGGACCAATACCTTGGACCAAAATACCTTGGACTAAATACCTAGGATCAAAACCTTCGTTTTCCAACATGTACGTGCCTTTCCTCCTGTGAAAGTGTGTGTATATGTTTACACTCTTTTAATCCACATGTATACTCTCTTTTTATATAGTGAACCTGCGTATACAACTTAACATACCTCAAAATGTCATTTTTATTCAACTTCTTGATTCTAATATGTAGTCCTTTGTTCCTTTATCCTATTCTTTTGTATCATTACTTTGTTCCCTTTGAATATACTTTTTATAATGTGATTTTCCTTTGTACATTTCTTCTGAAATGATTCCTTTGAACTTCCCTACATTTTGTCATATTTGTAAACACAACTGTCATGCATTCTGTCACATCTGATATCTCTCCTGTAGATTCATCTATTTACCATATACAAGTGAGCTGTTTTGCTATAAGTGGGTTGCCATCAAATACAACACATGCATCATAATGCCAATAAGCATATACCCAACCCACGTACATATGTTAAAACACTTAAAAATAATAAATTTTCTTAATTTCGGGCAGCGTTCATTGTTTTTACCTGGTACTCACCTCTTATAGCTCGTGGCCCAATTGTTTCCCAACTAAAAAAACTAATTTGGAGAAGTATAAATAAACCTCCATGGGAAGGCTTTAAGGGAGAAGAGATGAGATGTTGATACTATAGTGAGATTATCCCTGATCGAGCTTGACGAAATCCCTATTCCTCCTGCACTCCCCAAAGCTTCCAGAAACCCTTGTTTCCTTGTTGGAGATATCCTTCACCTTTCTTGAGATATCCTTGTATTAGTGATGGAGGAAGATTGTTGAGGCCGAGAAAGGACATATCTGGAAGACGGTTCCTCTTGGAGCTGGAGAAAGACTTAGGTCGTATTTCTCCACTTTACTTGTAGCTCACTTCAATAAAGAAATGTTTTTCTGTTCCTGATTTTAAACAT
Source organism: Pinus taeda (assembly GCA_000404065.3). Classification (NCBI taxonomy): domain Eukaryota; kingdom Viridiplantae; phylum Streptophyta; class Pinopsida; order Pinales; family Pinaceae; genus Pinus; species Pinus taeda. The sequence continues at coordinate 18,796 of APFE030297326.1, forward strand.
GTTTATGCATTGTTTTATATTGTAATTTGTTTATAAATCTTATATTGATGCGTAATTTTTCATTCATTTATATGATCTAAGTTTAATATCATGAACATGCTTTATGTTTCTACTACTGTATATGTTTCATTTGAATAATTTTCAAGTTTCAAAGACACCAAAAGAGGCTGAGGGTTTGCACCCTATGGTATCTACCCAAACATAGGACCTATGGGTAAGGACACTCCTCCACAATTCAATAGAATAAGAATTTAGGATGTTTGTCTAAGCATTTCTTGTTGTTGTTTGCCATCCTCTCTGTTGGGGTTTTCAACCCAAGACCCTAGGGTGATCTCACCCACAATAGAATTGGTGACTCCAATGGGGATAACATTCTTATTATTCTTGGTTTGGGTTGTTTGTTCTCAATCAGAGCTTGTCTTCTTGATTTCTTGCTTCTACTGTATTATTTGACTCATTAGCTTCCTAGGTATCAAGTCTGATCTTCCAGATCAGGCCTTGAATTTTGTTTTTTTCTTCCTAATTGAGCTTTGTATACATTGTTTTCTTGCATTACAGTCATGTATACACACATATTTCCTCAAGAAGACTCACGTATACACAATTTTCTTCTCTTAAAAGTGCGTGTGCATGCTTTGATTTCTTTACACAGTCGCGTATGCAATTTTTTGAATTGTTTTTTAAATATTCTTTCCCATTAAGGTTTATTACCTAGTCATGTCTGATGTTTTATGGTCATCTACTGTCTTAAGAATTTAGTTTTCCTGCAAGCTTTGTTTTTCAAAATCTCCTTCTCACTGAAAAGCCTAGCTGGCCTAGGATTGCTTCTTAAGCAAGTTTGTGGTTTGTGTCTTAGGTTCAAGGCTTATGTTTGATGTTCTTGGATGTTCTGGTTTTCCAGAACAAGAAATTCATTTTGATTTCATTTGCAGCCAGATTTCAAGTTGCCTTGCTTTGCTTTTCCTTCTTTGATTGGCCTTGTTGCTTTTTGTGTTTTTTTGAGATTCCTTTTTGGCAATTTTGAAAGTATTTCTTTCTTGACATTTTTTCGGTTTTCTTAAATCTTTTGCTACTGTTCGAATCAATTTGTGCAATTTTGTAGTCTTTCTTATTTCAAGTTTCATTTATTAATGAGTTTTATAACTTGCGAGATTTAAAAACTCCTTGTGCTTATTTCTTGGTCTTTCAAATTTGGTAGTTCTTTTTGTGACCTCAAAAGTTGCTTTCGTTTCCTTAAAAGAAAAAACACAAAAACCTTGCATTTCTTTTTCCAAGCTTTTGGTTTTCGGTTTCTTTTGTTTTGCTGTTGTTAAGAAATTGGGATATTTTGCAATTTGTTTTGCTTGCTTTGGAGGGAGATTTGTTTTTAATTTTTTCCCCCCTTCATTATCAAGTTGGCGTATTGACTCTATAAAGAACCACATTTTTCTTATAGTATGAGTGTTTTTTTTAGGATCTTGCATCATCATTTAAACTTGCATTAGGTTAGTTTGCATCTTAAGCATTCTTAGTCTTTTTAGATTTTGAGTGTGTGGAGTGTTTCAGAAAAGAAATGGAAAATATTTTTCTTATATAAGTTTTCGTAGAACCCAAGTAGAAATCACTTTTCATCGAAGAAAATAATTGCATGCATATAGTTAGGTTTCTATTGGTTTCTTTTGCATCATAAAACTTCATAAGTTTCACTCTTGTAAATTTTCCCTGACTTAAAGAACAACTTTATAAAATCAAGCGATTTAATAAAATGAACTGGAACTTTTTATTTTTGTCATTAACAAACATCAACAAGTTTAGGTTCATTAAGGCCTTGGAATAGGTGACTGGAGAGTTAAGTCTCCAAGCTCACTGAAATTATCAAAAGTAGAAGTTGAATAATGAGCGAAATCTAATATCATTAGAAAGAGAGAGAAAGCTCTGTAACTTAGAGTTAAGTGTAGAAATTCTACAAATTCTCTACAAATCTCACTCTGAGACCTATGTAGAAAATGTGAATGTAGATAACCCAATAATGCAATATTCCAAAGAAAAATACTATAATCTACTTCTACTATCAATTTTCTTTGCGGAAGCTTAAAGATTGAGCAAGATCAAGCTGAACACATATAACCAGAAGAAGAATAATCAATAGACATGAAACACAAAAAATACTCAGGGGAAAGCCTCAGCTAAAAACCGCACTATTTATATTATCATACAATGTGGAAATACATCAGAATTATACAAAGCCTTTGCTCTCATAGCTAGCCAGCTTTCAGTACAATCCTCCTGGATACTCACAGGCAATCAAAGCTTCTCACAAGCCTTCTCCTCTGCCCTCCAAGCTCCTATTTCCTTGCACAGTATCTCCTAGTGGATGATTCCCTATTACCAAGTGTAACACTGATCTCACACACTGCTCTAACACACTATCAGAATTGCACAATCCTCAAGGAACCTTACCTTGACTGCATGCATGAGTTTCCTTTATAGGAGAAAACATGCACTGATAGTACACGATCCTTGACATTTAGCTTAATTGGGTCTTTCTTTGAATAGACATGCATGAGTTTCTGATGAGAGAATGTTCAGTTATCTGGAGTACATTGGTTGAGTGCATGCATGCATCAACTGACTGAACTCACAATTAGTTCCTCAAACAGTTTGGAACTAATTTAACTAGACTTAACTCAGTAATCTGAGCTAACTAATTACAACTCAACCTTATCTCCTTAATTAAGGGATAATATCCTTAATTTAAGGGATAACTGTTGCATGACTTCAGAAAGACTTCTAACTTGAATTTCTCCAACCAATTAATCCATAATCAATTAATTAATTATTTTCAAGCAGCTGATGAGACTAAATTTGAATTTTAATTCTCAATTTTAATTCAAGGACAAATTAAAATTGGAATATTTTGAATTCTATTTTTATCATTTCTTGTTGCTATTTTCAACACTCCCTCTCAACAAGAAATGAATTCAACTCGATCGCGATCCTGAACCTTTGGAATGTTTTGCATGCAACACTTCTCTCTAGTGTTGCTTCTCCAGCAACTCCAGAAACAAAAAAAAACATCCAACCTGAATCAGTATGATGCATTTGTCATCAAAGTCTCTGACTGTTATTACCTCTGTCAACTGAAAACTTTGCGCTCCTGCTGACTTTGTCTTTTTGCACTATATTCAATCCTTCTCTGCACTCTTCAGTATCTGAGTGCTCTAGCCTCTATCACTTTGAACTCTGACTGCATCAATCCCATTGATTCCTTCTGCTACTATATACTTTGGGTTCCCATAGCAAGGTATGATCCATGAGATTAAACCTCTCAATGGACCTCACCCAATTTTAGCCTTCTTAAGACTATCACTTCACAATGCCCCACCTCACACTTGGAGGTATGGCTGCATGTGATCCCTCTACTGACTCTAATTGTGGCTCCTCCACAATTGTCTGAGACTTCTTTTGGGGCTGCATGTTAAGAGGTAATTTACTCTCCCTCTCAACCACCAAGTCTCTAACATTTTCCTTGCTCCTCATGTCTTTGCATGCATCTTGAACCTCAAGAGCATACAGGTTCTTAACTGATGAACCAATCTGTTTCACCTGTCTCGTGGTGATGTGTCTAAGGAAAACCTTTCCCTTACTAAAGACAACATCGTAGCCTTTGTCCTCCAACATCGTGACCGATACCAAGTTCTTCTTTAGTCCAGGCACATACTTCACACCTGTCAAGGAAATAGAAGCTCCATGCTCCCTCTGAAAAGTAACTGTGCCCACTCCTAAAACACTAAACCTTTCGTCGTCACCCATCTCTATGGCATCTTGAGGTCTTTCTCCTCCAAGGTATTGAATAAAATTTTATCACTAGTCATGTGGAATGAGGCTCCACTGTCAAGAAACCAACCACTACCCATCATCGATGACACCATGCGTGCGATGAGGGTAAAGTCCATATCGAACTAAAAGGCTAATGCCTCACCTTCAGATCCTTTTGGGGATCCCTTCTTCGACTTATTCGATGGGCAATTAGTCACATAATGACCCATCTCATGACAATTAAAGCACCTCACTTTAGACTTGTCAACCTTCTTCCCTCCATGAGAAGAATTCGATTTGGAATGAGAATCCTTCTCCTTCCCTTTCCTTGCCTTGCCTGCTAAGGCCATATTTTCTTCATCATCCTTGGATGAAGAACCATCTCATGTGTTCCTCCTGATCTCCTCCTGCATGAGATCCAACCACAGTCGTTCCCAATCCAATAGTTTCTGCCTACCCTTCACAGAGTCCTAGTAGCTATTCCATCTCTTTGGAAGGCCAAGGAGAGCAAGGCTCACCATATCATCATCAACAGTAGTTATTCCCATAATGCTAAGCTCATCTTTGCAAGTGGTGAGCTTGTTCAAATATGTGGAAATAATATCTCAGTTCTCCATCTTAATTCTTCAAAGCTTGTCCTTGAGCGCCAATTTCCTCTGGTCGCTACTGTTCTGATAGAGGTCCTTCATTGTCTTCCACATTGAATATGGAGTATCCTTCCCATGGAGACTCGAGATAATATGGTCTCGAAATCCCTTAAGGATGATCTATCTCACCCTCACCACACACTTCTTCCACTCAGCCAAATCTTGTGAATTATTTGAACCTGGCTTTCGGATTTATTGATCAATGAAATCCTTCAAGCTGTTGTCTTCTAATACAACCTCCATGCAATCTTTCCATGCTATGTAATTCAAGCTACCATCTAAGGCATACTCAAGTCTCAAGCCATAGAACTCCATTGGCCAACCTTAAAGTATGAGATGAATTTGATTTTCACCTGCAACCCTAAACTTCAAACTTCGAATTCTCTTCTTTGTATACTATTCATAGCTCCGATAACCTTTGCTCTGATACCATGTAGAAATTTCTCTATAGATCATCTAGCTCTGATACCATGTAGAAATTCTGCAAATTCTCCACAAATCTCGCTCTAAGACCTTTGTGGAAAATTTGACAATAGATTAACCCGATAACGCAATATACCAAAGCAAAATACTATAATCTACTTCTACTATCAATTTTCTTTGCGGAAGCTTAAAGATTGAGCAAGATCAAGTTGAACACATATAACCAGAAGAAGAAGAATCAATGCTCATGAAACACAAAAAATACTCAGGGGAAAGCCTCAGCTAAAAACCCCAATATCTGTATTATCATACAAGGTGGAAATACATCAAAATTATACAAAGCCTTAGCTCTCACATCTAGTCATCTCTCAGTACAATCCTCCTGGATGCTCAGAGGTAATCAAATCTTGTCACAAGACTTCTAATCTGCCCTCCAAGCTCCTATTTCCTTGTGCAGTTTCTCCCTGTGGATGATTCCCTATTACCAAGTGTAACACTGATCTCACACACTACTCTAACACACTTTCAGAACTGTGTAATCTTCAAGGAACCTTACCTTGACTGCATGCATGAGTTTCCTTTATAGGAGAAAATATGCAAATGATAGTACACTATCCTTGACATTTAGCTCAATTGGGTCTTTCTATGAATAGACATGCATGAGTTTCTGATGAGGGAATATTAAGTTATCTGGAGTACACTGGTTGAGTGCATGCATGCATCAACTAACTGAACTCACAATTAGTTGCTCAAACAGTTTGGAACTAATTTCACTAGACTTAACTCTAAATAAAATGAGCTAATTAATTTTAACTCAAATACAACTCCACCTTATCTCCTTAATTAACGGATAATCTCCTTAATTTATCCCTTAATTTAAGGGATAATTGTTACATGACTTTCGAAAGACTTCTAACTTAAATTTCTCCAACTAATTAATCCATAATGAATTAATCAATTATTTTCAAGTAGTTGGTGAGACTAAATTCAAATTTTAATTCTCAATTTTAATTCAAGGACAAATTAAAATTGGAATATTTGGGATTCTATTTTTATCATTTCTTGTTTTTATTTTCAACATTAAGCACGAGGGAGAGTGAAGACAAGGAAGAGAGATAACCCCTCTCCTACTTGTTGGATCTTGCGTCCCTACTGTTCTACTTGGCTCTTGATACGAGTTGGTATCCATAGTTTCCTTTCTGAGGGATCTCATAGGTGGCTGTGGAGGGGAGTCTCGTAGCACCTGAGATTAACATTGCATTACGTTTAGTAGTACTTCTGGAGGGTACCCTTGTGAAGCTTGGGTGCTTGCACCGACAAAGGTTTTTGTCTGGAGATCAGCGTCACTCTTCTGATACCTTCGCTAGTATGCCTGGGGCATAATTACCCTAGAATATTTTCGAAAGGCCCTTGATTTTGGATTTCTTGTATTTTAGTGTTCAGTCCTAATCACCTGGAGTGGAAATACTTGAAAGTAGTTTGATTGTTTGTATCTTTAGGTACTTTTAGAGAGTGCTCTTTGCTCCTAGTTGGCCTAGATTTACAACTTTTTTGAGTCATTAAGTAGATTTCTTAAAAATAATTCAAAGTGGCTAATTGACTAACTCGTCGATCTAGGAGACTTCGTAGGTTTTCACCTACGAGTCCTGCACCTTCTCCTTGAAGGTGTAGGAGCAATTCTGCCAGTGGTTTTCAATCGGTGGCAACAGGCACATCGAAGATTGATCCTTTGGTTGGAGTTATTGATTCACAGGATAGACCTCATACAAGTAGAGAGTTGGAGAGAAGCACTCCAGTTCTTTCTCGAGTCCTCTTCTAGTTGGAAGACATTATTGAAGTCGTGGAGCTCCCTGAGTCTATTTTGACTCCTAATTCTCCTCTTCCTCCTGACCATCCAGACGCTTTGTTATACGTCGGGACTCCTACCAATAGGCCTTCGAGCTCAATTTTATATCAATATTTTCCTCTGATGACCACTGCTCGAAGCATGGCATCCATGATAAGTGCTACGAGTATGCAAACTCACGTATCTGCGAAAGGAGGAACAATTTCTATACCTTTCGTTACTCCTAGCGCTGTTATATTTGGTTCTACTTCCATTCCATCTTTGAGTGGAATTTCTCAAGTTGTTGCCTCTATAATTGGCTTTTTCCCTTTTGGAATGCTGACCAACGAGATTCCTTTGGTCCCGTTAAGTGTTCCATCGATTGCCTCCGTATCCATGGCCTCCATGGAAAATGGATCAACTTCTTTTTAGGGTTTCCCATTCGGGGGTGGTCGTATACCACATTCCAACCCATCTTTGGGATCAATACCTTTTTCCTCTTCAGATCAAAGTTATAATCCATTTCAATGTTGGACAAACCTTGCGGTTAGTGACTTAGGAGCCGGGAATCAATTTTATTTCGACCAACAAGGGAATATTCAGTATTCTTCTGTCAGTTCATTCCATAAATTTTCTCCCTATGCCAGTGCATGGAACCCTTAGCAAGGGTTCTCTGCTCCTTTCAAACCCTCTCTAGGGGACAATTTTACTGGCTACGAAAATTTTCCGACATGAGTTGGTCAAAATATGGTTTTTTCTGGACCACAAGGAGCTCGTTATGGTTCAGTTGGGTCTATGAGTTATTTTATGCAACCTGGTGCCTTCACAAATCTAGGCCATTCTTTTCAAAACATTGGGAGTTCCACCCACACTGGGTGGAATCCTCAGCATCCTCTGCGACTACCTTTCTTGGAAAAATTAAACTTGCTAGATATTTCTAAATTGACTAGTGATCTGTTTAGGTATAACCTGGTTTAGCCTCTGGTCCCAACCAAACTACCCTCAGATATACCAAAATTTGAAGGCAAGACTGGTGATGATCTAGGGGGCCACGTAACCACTTTCCACTAATGGTGTTCGTCCAACTCCCTTATAGACGATTCAATTAGGTTGAGATTATTTCAACATACCCTAACTAGAAATGTGGCTAAGTGGTACATAGAACTGGCAGGGGGGACCTTTTCTTCTTTTGGCAATTTGGCTACTATATTTTTGAAGCATTTTCAGTTGCCTGTCTGCTCTGATGCTGGAACTAAGCTTTTGGCTAATGTTGAAAAAGATCAGGCAACCCACATTTCTTATCATATCCAGGAATTGGGGAGAAGGAAGAGGCTTATTAAATCCAATATTCCACAAGAATTCCTTCTTGAATGGTTTCTTAAATCATTACAACCTAAGATCTCTAAGGACGTGTCACTCTCTAATGTGTTCACCAAGGAGGAGGCTATTTTTAGGGCCGAACAATTAGAGATTATATATTCTCAATTTGGGGTCCTTCAAAAAATTCTACTTGACACTCCTAGGTCCAAGGTTGATGTATCCAAGTTGAGCCAGGTCCCCATGTCGACGGGCTAGTTAGATCGATCGATGCTAACATGACTAACCTGCTAACTCAATTGCAATAGTTGTCTTTCAAACTACTTCTTCTATGTAGGCTTTGCCATTTGTCACTACCCCTTCTCAACCTACGTCTATAAATGTCGTCCAAACTTATAAGCCCATAGGAAACCAACAATCTGATGGGAAGAAGAAAGGACAAGGTAGGAAAAAGAACTAGGATGGGATGGGCAATGCAAACAAGCTCGACAATGATGCCAGAGGGGGTAGAAAAGAGTCTAAGAAAAAGGTAAAATTTCCATGCAAGCTATGCAATGGAGATCATTTGACTCATCTTTGTCCTAGGATCCAAGATGCTTAGTGCTTATTAGTTTAGAAGGGGTCATCTAGCTCCCAAGTTGTCCTCACTAACCCTTTTCCCCAAGGGCAACAATTACTTGCTGACAGAAACTTTAGTGTTGGTACCCCTGCGAGGGGAAATCAAGAAGGGGACAATACATCAAATGTCTACATCATGAGTTTGTATATTGATGTCACTACGTGATCGCGTGATTACGGTGAATTAGAGTCATCTAAGGCTAAATCTTCTTTTGATGCTTCAGAGCCGCTCCATATTGAGAGGCCCTCTATTGAGTCTATACCTTGGATGTTGAAAGGCTCCGCAAAATTCTCGACCACTAACCCTAATGCTAGGGCAGCCTAGAACTACTCAATTGTAGAAGATCTGGCTCAAAGTCCTTGTGTTATGTTAGCATTATAGGTGCTCCAATCATGCCCCTCTCAGAGAAGTGAATTACTCTCAGCAATCGGAGTATTTGATCGAAAAAGTTATATTGTACTTACATTTGATATGTCAAACATAAAAAAGATACTCCCACATCATATGGATTTCCAGATAAAGTTTACATATCAAAAGACCAATATCTTTCGAGCTTGGGGGAGCTTCCACATGTGTGATGCCCATATCATGTTGGAAGGCCATTGGATTGCCTCAAGTTGTTCCTTCACGCACTCTATTGATGGCATTTGATGGACATTGTCATAGGCTGCCTGGAATTATTCCATCCTTTCCCGTCTTTGTTGGGGGAAAGGTGGTAAATATTGAAGTAGAAATAGTCGATGCGAATCTATATTACAACCTCCTTTATGTAGGAACTGGATTTATGAGATGGATGCCATTGTATCATCATTATTTCACATCCTTTACTTTCTTCATGAAGGAAGAATGGTAAAAGTTAATCACATGTATTATTCTCTAGCTGACTCCCATGCATCTTCTGAGTCTACTGTTCCATTAGTGGACAATCCTAGGCAACCTATAGATAATTTAGGAGTTGGAATGTACTCTTCCTTAATGGGTACTTTTGATCTTCCCACTCCTATAGCTAGAATTAATGATATTTCATCCTCCAAGGGACCTTCTCAAAGAGAGTGCTTTCGAACTCATTATTTTTTGGACCCTTGGCCTTTACCATCATCTACCACCACACTAGATGGAGGGCAAGTAGGTGGAATGGCATATCCTATGTCTGCAACAGAAATTGTTTATTAGTCTATTGTTAACTTTGCAGACTCCAATCCTAATCCTTTCTCACCAGAGGAGCTGGATGGAGATGTGGCTCTAGCCTGGACCCTCGATTCATCTTTGGCTTATGATTGTTTAGATACTATCTTTCCATCTAAAGAAGCAATTCTAGAAGAAATGATGGGTGTGGGTAGACCATGTGATGATCTACATCATCATTCATATTTCCTCCCTCATTTGCAAGAAATTGAGTCAAGTTTGTCCAGTATTTCTACTAGTGATGTTCATACATTTTTAAACCCTCTAGCCCTAGCACCATTTTCTACTTAAGGTAACATGTCTGTTATCTCACAAACTATACTGGTGAACATCTCTAGGATTCCTAACACTATTGAAAATGTCTTCATTGGAGCTTATTGTTACCCTGAAGGAATTCAAATTTATAGCAATCTCTTCAAAGAGTTTCATGATGTGTTCACTTGGTCTTATGAGGAAATTCCTAGAATAGATCCATATATAGTCCAACATGAGATCAAGACATATGAAAATGCTAAACCTATTCATCAAAAAATTTGATCGGTTAATCCTAGAAAAGCAGTAGTTATCAAAGCCAAAGTCGAGAAGCTGCTAAAGGCGGGTTTCATATATGCCATTCCTTTAACTGAGTGGGTCTCTAATCTAGTCCCCGTAGTTAAAAATCAAGGAATGATTTGAGTATGCATTGACTTTAGGGACCTAAATAAGGCTTGTCCGAAAGACAATTACCCCACGCCCTTTATTTATCAGATTATTGATGAATGTGAGGGTAATGAAATCTTTTCATTCATGGAGGAATTCTTTGGTTATAATCAAATTACTTCTCATCTAAAAGATCAACATAAGACAAACTTTATTTTCCCCTAGGGTATGTTTGCTTACAAAAAGATGCCTTTTGGCTTCAAAAATGTTGGAGCCACTTTTCAGCGGGCCATGTCTTATGCTTTTCATAACATCAAGCATATTATTGAAGCATACCTGGATGACTTAGCTACTCATTCTCGAAAGAGAATGGATCATCCTAAACATCTTCGATTGATTTTTGAGAGGTGTCGTTTTTATAAATTCTGGTTGAATCCGAATAAGTGAGTTTTCGTGGTCACATCCGGTCAACTGTTAGGATTCATCATGTCAATAGAGGGGATTCACGTAGATCCCTTCAAGGTTGAGGCAATACTTCAGTTGCCTCCCCTGTCTTCCATACGTCACCTTCAAAGTCTCCAAGGAAAAACAAATTTCTTGAGGAGATTTATTGCCAATTATGCAGAGATCACAAAAGGATTTATGAATTTTCTTAAGAAATGGGTCCCCTTTTTATGGGATGATTTCATGTAATGATATTTTGATGCTTTGAAAAAAGCACTAACCTCTACTCCGTTGTTGAGTCCACCTAATTATAGCAAAGATTTCCTCTTGTATCTCACTGCAGTAGAATCAACCATTGGTATGATTCTGGTTCAAGAAGATGATGCCTTATGTGAACATGTAATCTACTATCTAAGTTGAGGCTAGGTAGGTCCTGAACTGCGCTATTATCCCATCGAGAAATTAGATTTGGCAGCTGTCCATGTTGTCCAATGGCTTTGGAATTACATTCTTCTTTGAAAAATGTTCATCTTAGCAGCCGTTAATCCATTTCAGTTTTTTCTCAGTAAGCGAGTGATTGGGGGGAAATATAATAGATGGATTATCGTCTTGAAATAATTCAACCTCAAATTCATTTAGACTAAATCTAAGAAATATTTGGTATTTGTAGAGTTGATATCCAAGCTACCTTGTGAGGAAGAAATTATTCACGAGGAAAATTTTCCTGATGAACATTTATCTCTTATTTCCTCATAGGATCCTTGGCATGGGATATCCTTATATATCTCTTGACTTCAAATTTTCCACTCGCTTTTTCCAAGGAAAAGCGTAGAAAGTTGCGTCACTTCGCTAAGAATTATGTTATTATAGGTGAGACGCTATATCATCGCAGGATTGATTCAATCCTCAGGCATTGTTTAAGCTTGGAAGAGGCTGAGTATGTGCTTAAGTATTTCCACAGTGGAGCTTGTGGTGGTCATCTCTTTGGGCTTATGACAACCCAAAAAATTCTGTGAGCAGGCTACTTTTGGCCATCGATATTCAAATATTGTATTGAGGTCGTCAAAATATGTCATCCTTATCAGGTATATACTCAGAAAATGCGCGCACATCTAGCTCCACATTTCCCTGTTATCACCATCGGCCCTTTCACGAAGTGGGGCATTGACTTTACTACTTGTAATCTGCCTTCGGTGGGAAATCACATGTATATAATTTTGGCCGTAGACTACATTATGAAGCAGACTGAGGCCATGCCTACTTTTAAGAATGACAATGAAACAACGGCCTTATTTCTCTTCAATCAAGTTATTTCCCGATTTGGTATCCCTAAAGAGATTGTCACTAACTATGGCAGTCATATCCAAAATCAACTGATGTCTGAATTGGCTCTCAAGTTGGGTTTCCAACAAGAGCATTTGTCTCCGTATTATAATCAGGCCAATGGGTAGGTTGAAGATGTGAACAAATCCTTTAAAATCATATTGCAAAGGACGATTGACAAAACTAGATCCAATTGGCACATCATGTTGTATACGACACTTTGGGCATATCAAATGTTAGTTAAGACTACCACTGGTTTTACTCCTTTTCAACTAGTATATGGGCTGGAATCTATTTTTTTTGTTGAATGTGAAATTCCTTCCCTTAAACTAGTTGTTGAACTTCTTCCAAAGACTTCTAGTCTCGAAGAGTGACTTGTTCATTTGGATAAGCTTGATGAGCAGCATTGAGATTCTACCACAATAAATGAAGCCCATAAAAAGAGGGTAAAATCTCAATATGATAAAGTTGTCCACCCTAGATGTTTTTCTGAAGGTGACCTTGTCTTGGTCTACGATCAAGGAAAAGATGCCTTGGGGGTAGGCAAGTTTAAGTCTATGTGGTATGGTCCCTTTATTGTCAAGTGAGATTTAAAAAAGGGAGCATATGGATTTATTGATTTTGAAGGAAACAAGCTGGTGGAGCCTAGAAATGGGCTCTACCTTAAGAAGTACTTTGCTTAAGTTTCAGTCGAGCACGCACTTGTTTGTATATATTGTATGTTTACACATATCTATCTATCGGTTTTAGTGATGTCAATATTTTTGATCTGCTTTGGTAGGTATTTATGGATGATTTGATATATCTAGGGTTCACTGATGGTGCGAGTTGGCATACCCGGAACCTTGCTTCCGCGGCTTGGGTGATTTTTTATCCATCTGGCCAGTTGATGGTTTTGAGAGGAGTATGTATTGGTCCTAATTCAAATGATATTGTTGAATATATTGTTGTTATCAATCTACTATCTGAAGTGATATCTCTTGATATTGATTCATTAGTGGTTTATTTAGAATTGCAGCTGGTGGTATCTCAACTAAATAAGATTTATCGGGTTCAAGTCCCTATTTGTATTGCCAATTTTTGAGAGTGTGATTGTTGCAATGATCATTTGTTTACATCACATTTGTTCACATTCCATGATCAGAAAATTCCTTAGCATATTCTATTGCTAATCAAGCATTGGATTGGCATATAAATCATTCATCAAATTAAAAACATAAAAATAATCAAGAAATCATCAGTATATATGATCATCATAAAATCATCTGTATATAGATAAAGTGTTTGTGTTCAAAATAATATACAAAAATCAGGCCACGATGCCCTACAAAATTCGGGCTTATACCCAAGAGTTTAGAAGAAGAGCTCTCATTTTGGGTGTAGATTTATCCTCTCAAGTCACTCTCCCTAAATACATAGGTGTTTTACATAGTTACTTGAGGCGTACAATTCTTATGTTTAACCCTATAAAGCTAGATGAAGTTTGTGTACAAGAAACTCATTTAGAAGAAAAAGGGAAGAATGTTTCTGAAGAGATTAGTGAGAATCCATTTAAGTACAGAGACAAAGGAAAGAGGAAGTTTAAAGGCAAAGACAAAAATAATGCTTCAATTAAGAAAGAGGAATAAAAAGTCACATGTAAACATTGTTCAAATGAAGGCCATGATGAAGACCATTGTTGGAAACTTCATCTTGAGTTGAGACCAAAAACATTTAACAACAAGGAGAAATAAAATATTGTTGCAACACATCAAAAATATCTGGGATCTCATTCTAGAGTTGAGACCAAAATCACAACCATGGGATTGGGAGGTAAATATTCTATGGAAAGTACTAGTTCTTCTAGCAAGCGCATTGAAACTCATGTTAGGATAGGAGGTAACTCCTCAAATGAGATTATTATTATTCATTTAGGTTGTTCATTATTATATACATGAGGGAGTGACTATTGAGTTTCATCTCCCAATGACTCTCCATTTTCTCTATTATTTATTTACACTATTTACAGTTCTTCCCCCAATCCCTATGATTATGTGTCAAAATTCCCCCCTTAATCTGAAGTGATGTTGGTGAGTCCAAGCATCATTATGAATCTTTCAAGATTTTCTCTTCCATCACTTTGGTGAAGATGTCTGCAATCTTCTCATTAGTGAAACAATGGCAAATATGGATTGTTTTAGCATCAATATGATGTCGAGTCAGATGATATTTTGTATTGATGTGCTTCATTCGATCATGGAACTTTGGGTTCTTGGCAAACTTTATTGCCAAGGTATTTTCAATGATGAGTGGAGTCAAATGTACTTGTTTTACTTGCAAATCTTCCAGAACTTTCCTGAGCCACACAATTTCTTTTGTTGCCTCAGCTGCTGCCACATATTCTATCTCCGTTGTGGAATCCACAGGAACTGATTGTTTGTGTGATCTCCAAGAGACAACTCCTAATCTAAGACTCATTGCATACCTCGAAGTAGATACCCCAGTTTCTTTGTCTCCATCGAAGTCTGAATCAGAGTATCCAATCAAGCTGAAATTTCCCACCTGTGTATACCTGAGTCCAAAGTCTTGAGTTCCCTTCAAGTACTTTAGAGCTCTTTTTGCATCAGACCAACGTCCCTCACAAGGCTTTTGAATAAACCTAGAGAGGATTCCAATAGCAAACGAAATGTGTGGTCTGGTAGTAGTCAAGTAGTTGAGACTTCCTACAAGTTGTCTATACTTTGTGGTATCCTCAAATTCTTTTCCTTCAATGGATGTGAAATTTAAGTTTTGTTCCAATGGAGTAGTGAGAGGATTGCATTAAGCCATGCCAAACCTGTTCAACAAATCTCCAATGTACTTCTTTTGAGAAAGGAATATGGACTTCGAATGTTGAGTTACTTCAATACCAAGATAGTAATGAATATAGCCCAAATCAGTCATTTCAAAACCTTTCCTCAATTCCTTCTTTATGGATGCAATGTAGATCTCATTGTTCCTTGTCATCAAAAGATCATATACATATACCACAAGATATACAACTATTTTTCCAACTTTCTTAAAAAACAAAGTTGCATCATCAAGATCATAATGTTTGAAATTGAGTTTAAGAAGATGCTTAGTTAGTTTTTCATACCAGGCTCGTGGTGCTTGTTTGACGCCATACAAGGATTTCACAAGTTTCCATACTTTATGTTCATGTCCTTTTGTAGCAAATCATTTAGGCTGGGACATAAAAACATTCTCTTTTAGATGTCCATTCAAGAAAGAATTTATTACATCCATTTGAAGGACTTTCCAACCATTTTAAGCTCCAAGAGAAAAGAGTGTCCGGATGGTAGCCCATTTTGCTGTGGGGGAAGAAGTCTCCTCATAATCGACCCCTTCCTTTTGTGCAAAACCTTTTGCCACAAGCCTGAATTTGTGCTTGTTAAGTGAGCCATCAACTTTATACTTGTTCTTATAGACCCACTTGCAGCGAATTGGTTTGGTTCCCTATGGAGGATCAACCAGCTTCCAAGTGCCAATCTTTATCAAGGAATCATACTCCTTTTGCATTGCTTCTTTCCATTCATCATGAGAAGCAACTTATTTCAAGGAAGTTGGTTCAAAATCTATAGACAAATTCAATTCACAATCATAAGAAACATCCATATCAATAGGTGAGTCAAAGTCATCTACATCACCTCCATTTTTCCGGCTTGAATTTCTAGTTCTTGTCTTTCCAACCTCATCAGAATAAACACTTTCAAGTGTCTTTGTCAGCAAATTTGGGGGACCATTCTGAGATGGTCCAGACTGCTCAGTTGATTGAGTTGGGACTAAATCAAGATTGAGTTTCCCAATTTTGTCAATCACATCACTCAAAGTATCATTTGTTGTTGGAGTTTCATGTGGGGGAGAGAGTGCTTCAGAAGAAGATTCCACAATTTGATCTAGTATAGGAATCCCCCCTTCAAGATGTGGAATCTGATTATCAAATTCTTGAAATGATTTTGCATTTGCTAATCTATCCAAATGATCAAGTTACTGCTCAATGATATTGTCAGCTTTGGATTATTCAAGAAAGATTACATCTCTAGATACAACAAACTTTTATTGACTTCATCATAGAGACGGTATGCTTTGGATGTGTTTGAATACCCTGGGAAGATACACTTATGACTTCTTGCACCAAGTTTGCTTCTATGCACCTTTGGTGTCAAGGCATAACATGTGGAACCAAAGACCCTGAGGTGCTTTACCGAAGGAATGTGTCTATACCACATTTCATAAGGAGTCTTGTTTCTAATAGCATTAGCTGGACATCTATTCTTTACATATACAACACATAGAACTGCATCAACCCAAAACATCAATTTTACATTTTTGAAAAACATCATGGAGCGCACCATATTTAAGATTGTCCTATTCATTGTTTCAGCTACTTCGTTCTGTTGGGGATTATAAGGCACACTTGTTTGATGTTTGATCCCATGTTGGCAAAGATAGTTTTCAAATTCATTTCACGTGTATTCTTTTCCATTATCAGTGCGAATAGAGCCAATATGAGATTGTGCATCATTTTCAATCCATGTATGAAAGTTCTTGAATGTTTGAAAAGCATTAGATTTGTTCTTCAATAAATAAACCCAACACATTCTGGTGTAATCATCAATATATGTCATCATATATTTATTTCCATTTGCAGAAGGAACAAGCATTGGACCACATAAATATGAATGAATGAGTTCAAGTTTTCTATGCGCTCTGAAATGTGAGTCATGAAAAGACTATTTTCTATGCTTTCCTAGAATGCAAGAATCACATTTCTTAAGTTTCCTGGGAATTGTAGGCAAACCAGTAACAAAATTTTTCTTCAACAAGTGGAGGTTGTCATAGTTCAAATGTGCAAATCTAGCATGCCATAATAAACTTTATGGAAATGTACCTTCATCATAATAAGAATTGTATGAGAAATTTTGTGCATGAGAAGAGGTACCCTGCAGCTTGAGAGTCCTTTCTTCTTCTATCCCCATCATAACAAGTGAGTGGTTTGATGCTTTTCTCGCCTGAACCTTGCCATCAAACATGTGAATGGAGTGTCCTTGCAGGCGGATTTGGACCAAGCATAGGGGCTTCACTCACTGAAACTCTGACATATCATGTGCGTCCGTGGCATACTAAACAATACCCTCAATTTGACTACATATTGGAAAATACCTCTAAAAATCACATTATTTAACCCTCTACCAATATAAATCCAATAAACCTTCCCAACTTGAAAACCCTTATTTTCACTAGATATTGTATGTATCCATTTTTTTATTCATATTTTTTATACCCTTTTATTTTTTTATCCTTGGATAGTGACATGATGCCTCTCTTGTGACCCCACATGCATTCTACAATTCACCTTTCTTCTTTTCATATACATTGTAAATGCATATTAGTTCTCCCACAATGCAATTACTTAACCCACACTCAAGCACATCTCATTATGATTTGTGGCATTTAATGGTCTAAGGCACACAAAGATGAACCAGGTTTTAGGTAGATTGATTATGTTCATGTATACAAAATAACATATAAATTGATCTATGTGACGTTGAAAACCAATTGATGAATATTTATGAATAAGTTTGTACTAAATAAGGTGTTCAAGCACAAGTCTAGACCCTCTAGATGCAAGACAACTATCTAAAACCAAGGTTGGGGCCTGAAATATCAAATCAAGGGTGCAATCCCAACCTAAACGTGCTTAGAAGAAGAGGATGGAGAAGTCCTAACACATGCGCTCTTAAGGGAATAACACAAAAGCATGAAATCACCTTTTGATTCATTGTCATCTCACCAATGAGATATGGGCTATCACTCATAGACTATGTAAAATGCAACAATGGATTAGAGATAACACATAGGCATTTAAATGAATGGAATAAAACTGGAACATAAGACAAAATTTTGGATGTAGAGGTGATATGCTCCATTTGGCTAGCTCAAAACAATGATGTATTCCAAAATAAACCTCCAAACGCTTACAAGATTTTCTACATATTGAAGGCAAGCATTACCTTATCATGCACCTCACTAAAGATAAGGCTTCCTTTCACACTCATACCTTTGAAATACAATTCTAAAATTTCTAGAGGATATTTTGATTATCCAATTTTAAGGTCACAACCAAGCCAGACACCACAATGGTGTATGAGACCCCCTTACTTGTGCGACAAGGGACCCACCTCCGCATTGATTTGACTGCTAAGTCAATGAAGGCATACATACTCTACCCCCTTTGGTTTTGAACCTGTGACATATTAGGAGGAAACACATGCTCTTAACCATTAGGCCCACTCAAGCTAGATATAGTGGATTTCTCCTTAAGGTCTCTTTTAAATAATGAGTGATTACATTGGAACTAACATCATTTGTGCATCATATAGGAAATAGAAACAACCCTAGAAATAATATTAAGAACTAATATCACTTCCTTGAAATAGGAATGACCCCGGAATTTCTATAATTAGAGAATCACTTGAAAATTTAAGCTAAAAAATATTAAAGTAGTGTCTTGACCACCAAGAACCAAGATCCTTATCTCCCTATAATGAAGCAACATATGAAAGATCAAATTTACAAAATAGACCTACCAAAGAACATCCATGTACACAATTCTGCTAGAGAAAACATCTATAATTCCAAAATCAGTTGAAAAGCGTGATATGGAACTTTCAGATTCGAAAACCAGTTGAGAAGCATGGGATCAGACTGCCAAGATTTTATATAATGATTACATGAATAGAGGTGCTCACAAGACAAGCTTAAATGTCCAAGGAGGAAATGATAAGAGAAAAGCGTTGCCAAAAATTGAAAATAATCCTTTCACTATTATTTCCCAAGGGATTAAGCCAGTTGTTTATATAAACACTTCAGTTAATATTGTTGTATAACACTTCAATTAATATTCTCTTCTCAGTGTCAAAGTAAGAATAGAGAACAACCATTTTCGCTATTACAACCATGATTACAAATATCCCAAAGCCTCCATGGAAAACCTGTAGACCAGAGGTTATAAAATGCTAACGAGGTTTGACGACTTCTAAAAGCACAAGTGCAGGAATATTCTTATTAGCTTGGAAGCTCAAGTTGGGCAGGACCAGTAAGACCCACATCACCTTCCATGAAATATATTATAGAATCTTCAAAGATAAACCATTTGTCCTTGATTTTTCTACATGAAATTGTTAAATTACTGACATGTCCAAAGATAATTTCATAGCAGCTAGATATTCTAAAACACAAATTATTTTTCAGAATAATTATCATTTTACCAATATGTCACAATAAGTTGCAATAAATAGCTATGGCAGAATCAGTTGAAGAGAAGGCACACAATTTTCTTTCAGTACCTCTGAACTTACTTCGAGACAACAAAAATATGAAACATTTGATCAAACTTTGTTGTATCTAATAAAAATAGAAGTTGGAAACAAAATCCCATGCTAAAATGGTTTTGATCAACTCTAGTCTAACTTAGTTGCCTATAAAATGCAGGATTTAGTCCAACTTAGATGCCACTAATTCAAGCAGAAGTTGAAAATATAATTATAAGCTAATAGATTCTAACAATTCTAATTTACTTTTGTTTTAACTGTAAAATAGACCCCTAGAGCATAGGAGAATAAGCATAGCCCTCTTGATGAAGTATTAAGTCGTAGGTGACTATACATAATACATAATCTCCATTATTTGAACAATAAAGCGAGTGGAAAGCCTAAAGAGAAAATCCTATCTATATCAATATTCCATCTTACTAGCCTTGGTCCAAAAACTAGCTTTAAGAAAGTATCCATTGGAGTGAAGATTGTCTTAAGAAACTGTATAGTTCGAGCCCTATGAACTGACTTCCTTCAAAGCTCCGAGCTTAGTCTGTAGAAAGACCTTCATTTTCATCAATACCTTCTTGGGAACGCCTTCTTTATCGTATTGTAGAGTTATTTAAGATTCTATGATAGTTTGGTTCTTGGCATGGATTTATAGTTGTTTATTTATTATTGAGTATTGAGTTATAGAGTATTGAGTATTGAGAGAGAGAGAGAGAGAGAGAGGATGAAAAAGCCTATTAGGGCTCATTACTATTAGACTGAAAACCTGTAGGTCTGTTTTACTAAAAAAATCCAAAATATGTTGATGACTGAAATATGAGTTTTGCATTTACTAAGATCATATGCTTAGTCTCCTCTCAAAGACCTTCTAGTTACTCTGAAAATGTGTGTCTTTCACTGTGTTCACAAAAAGGTTCACAAACTTCAATTTCTCCCTAATTATGCTCCAAATCTATGTTACCCTTCTCCACACAATTGGCTCTCTTTTGTTGTCCCTTCTAGGCCTTCCCATTCATTGTTTTAGTCTTTGGAAACCTACAAAATGCACCCTACATCCCACGGTTTTGCCATAACAAGAGCTCCAAACTTTGATCAAGGGTTAAAACCCTTTTATCCACCCGTGCTAGTCTTTGTACACCTGCAACTTGAAGAGAAGGACCTACAATAGGCCTCTCAGCCCTCAAAAAATCCTCGATGCAATGTTGCACCTGTTGCCCTGAAACCTTAACTCAAACCTATTATCACATATATATTTTTGTTTAAAATTATTTATATGGTGTTAGAGTCAGTCTTTGCAACCTTCCACTAGCGATCAAACATTCTCTTACAAAGTGGTTTTAGGGTGTCAAAGTCAAATTTTGTCATTTCAGTGAGTCTTCAAGTAAAATTTTATCACTAGGTATTAGGTCTAGGATTTGTTTTCACTCCTTCCAAAGTCTTCTAAGTATTGTTCCATGTCACCATTCAGATGAGTGTACCATCATTAAAAGAGTTTTCATCATTATTTCATGTTCTAATGGGTCATTTTACACCTTGTTTGTGCTTTAGTTGTGCTCAGGTAAGGCTCATTTCCCTCTCCTAGGGTTTTTGTTTCTGAGCAAGAAAAAATAAATTTGGAAAAAGTGAGAGAGGCGTTTGTCCACAATAGTCCAAGGAAGAACAACCTCCTTCACTTTTTACACAGGTGTCATGGTTTTAGAGAAATGTAAAAAATATAGTTGCCTCAAGAGAGTTGATGCACTTCTGAAGTGACCTTGGGAAAATCAATATTTTTCCTAGCTGGAGTGACCAAATGACTTCCTTGATGAGTCAAATGATAATTAGACACACATAGCTTTCCAATGAGCCATCCTAAGCTCAATTTAGAGTTGATAACGACCTCTAAAAGTTGTTTGAAACAACACTTTGCATTTTGGCAACCTCATTTTGAACATTTTGACTAGTTTTTGGGAGATTGCAATTTTGACAGGGACAATGAGCTTCAAATTGAAAAATTCAAGATGTTTTGGAACGGAAACTTAACAAGCTTTCCACCAAGCTATCCCATGCCCAATTTTGACATCAGGAAGACCTCCAAACATGGCCTACAAAAAGCCACTATGCTTCTGGGTGAAGGTGCTGTGCGTAGGGCAGTGAGCTTCAAAATCACCTTAGACACCAAAATTTCACAATTTTTTTTGCAATTTCCTCTTCTAAAAGTAAGTTTCCCTAATCCACTTGATGTTTAGCTTGAACAATTATTGTTTTAGACATTTCCTTCACACTTCGTATCAAACCCTAGTTTTCCACTACAAACCCTAACTAGCTTGTTTTTCCCATTACCTATCATTATAACTAAAACCCCTTTTACATCATTTCCTTTCCCCTAATATATATTCCCTCATCTATCCATCATTCTCAAAACCCTGTCCCACACCCTCATGATTCATAATTTACCCATAAGTGCCTAAATTAACTCAAAACGCATCCCTACAAACCCTAGAGTATCCCATTCATTCCCTTTTATTGTCTAAAATTGTGCAAACTAAGAAGGCTTGTTAAACATGAATAGAGGTGACTATGATTATGATGAGGAGGATACAAAAAGTGATAGGTAAGTTGAGAGGAGCAGGAAACATAGAAAGCCTCATAAGGGAGGTAAAATCACCAGAGAAGAGCCAACTGACCTAAGAGAACTACAGGTCTCCCCATTAGTAGTTTCATGTTTTAGACACCTTGGATTTTATGAGTTCTGTGAACTAGTGGAGAGAGTTCAGTTTCATCATGAATTGGATGGAGTCTTTGCAACCCACCCGCACAACAATGAAGTGACTCTTGCTGGGGTGACTTTCATAGTGTCACCATCAATCATTTCAGAGCCCACCAGGATTCCTAATGTTGGTGAGAAATGGTATAAGGCTCAGAACCTGGATGAGCATTATTATGAGCCTTACATTAAACCTCAACACAGAAGTTAGGTGAAGAGGTTTTTCCCTTTCAGATCTCTAGAGAATAGGTATGTCCCCTTGATGAGGTTCATCATCAATTATTTCACTTGTGAGGGTAGATTTTCCAGGTTGTACACTTACCATATCAGGCTCCTCATGCACTTTACAAGGGTAAAAATGTTAAACCTCCCATAGTTTTTGTTTAGAAAAATTTATAAGATGGCTTACATTGTGCGAAAGAAGCCATACCCTCAGCAGATGAACAACATATATCATTACTCCTTGATCAAGATTATTGTTCTTCACCATCTCTGTCTTCTCAATATCCCTTGGGAGACTTTCATTGTCATGACATGTTCATCGGACCCCAAATTCCTCCATCCATGGTGTAAGAAATAGGTGGGCCTTCTAGTCATGTGGAAATAGGAGAAGAAACGAAGGAGACAAAAATTATCGAGGTGCCAGTATACTTGACATATCAAAGTGGTACAAAGAAGTTGTTTGCAGCTGCTAGGCAAGCGTTTTCTCCACAGGATGTGGAAGGGACCTTGCCTTCTTCATCAGTTCACAGGAAAATGTTATCTCCAAAGGGTGTGGAAGGGGCTTTGATTTCTACATCAACAAAATAGGTACAGGTATAGCAACTAAACAAAGTGAAGGAAGAGGTGTAGGAAGAAGACTTGGATGATGAGCAAGAAAGAGAGTTTGAGTTGGAAGAACATGATGAGCTTGAGCAACACACTGAGATTATTTATATAGAAGCTTAGGAGAGGAAAACTGTCAAAGACATCATCATTCAGGAGAAGGAAGCTCACATACAAGCGTTGATGGACAACCCAGAGAGAGCCAAGTTTGTCATCACATACCCGGAGCAGGAGAACAAACAATTGAGTGACAAACAAGTCCTCATGGAGCTAGAAGTACTAAAAGCAAAGAGGCAAAGTGAAAATGAGGGTCATGTCACTTTGACTCCTATCGAGCAAGAAATTGAAAAGGATAGGGAGACTTGGCTTGAGAGAGTCAATCTGCATCATGAGGAGTTGATTAAGAAGGCAAACATGGATAACAAAATGCTTAGACACATGGCATATCACTACATGACCCACAATAACATTTGCAATATGAGAATCAAAAAGATGAAGACTAGGTTAAGGAGGGCTTTAGAAGGAAAAGAGGAGAATGATAGACTTAAGATGTTGGCTGAAGCCTCCTTGGCTAATCAAAGCACTTGATGATGGTGCTTCATACCAATTTTGGGCATTTTTTTGAGAAAATTTTGTCATTTTTGAATTTTTGAAATTCAATAAAAAGAAAGATTACCCTGAAGCGCAGTGCCACTGGTGCGCTGCGCTTTTCTATGGGCACCCAACGGAAAAATGGCTTAGATTTTTGGATTAAGGGCATCAAGGACATGCACCCTAGAAATTTTTAGAATTTTTGGAGCAAAACTAGTCAACCAGAAGGTCCAAAAACACTCCAAAATTGAGCTTTCTGTCAGTTTTTGGACACATAGAAGCAGCCTTTGGAGAATCAACTTTTGAGGGGACAAATGACCTCTAAATGAAAAAATTCTAGGTGTTATGGGAAGTAGACTTGAATATATTTCCAATTAGCTATCTTGGGATCAATTAAGATGACAGAAAGGCCTCCAAAAGTGGCCTGAAAGTGGCGCTACATGTAGGACTGCGCGTAGGGCATTTTTACTCAGGATGACTGTTTTGCTAAATTTTGACCATTTTCTTGTTTTCTCTCTCATTGTGGATGATTCACTAATGTAATTAATGTCATGGATTGTAAATATGATGGTCAAACACTTGTAGGTGGTAGATTCATTAGATCAAAAGTGGTTTTGAGGGTAATGAATCAGTTTCCCCTATTTTAGAGGCAAGTGGTTTTATTGCCTAGATTCCAGTTCCTTGATTAGAAATGGTTGAAACAGCTCCTTTTCTCATGGTTTCGACCCCTGATGATTAGAATGAGTGATTTGGATGTCTATATCATGTATTTTATTGGTCATTTGCAAGGGTTGGATTCTGTTGGATGCTCGTGTACTGAACACATATCACTTTGTAGCAATTTTGGCAGGAAACTTGCAGTTATTTTTATGGGATCCCCGTGGTATGGCCTTTAACATGTGTTTCTTCTTCTATTATTATGTTCTCATGTTATTTATTTATGCCTCCTTCATATAATTTCTTTTGATTGGTTGTTTTCAAGTCAGATAGGTGGAATACATTAGGTTTTAATGCTCTGCCTTGGGAAAACACCAGTATTTCATGTATTTTCTACTGTTTAGGAAAGATTCATGACCTTCTCATGCCCTTATTAGCTCCTCACCAGTCTAGCATTTCACCCCATCAAGCCTAAGGTGTTGAATCTCATACCTACCTTGCCCCATAGAATCCCCTGCAATTTTGACTTAGTTTCCTAGACCCAAATTGCCCAGCTCCTCCTGATCTGGAAAAAACACCAACAACTTCAATAAAAACTTTTGAGCTACTATTCCTAGCATAAAATCTTGTTCCTGATCCAGTCATCTTCACTGAGATTCATAAGGAGAGAGCCCTCTCCCGACCTAGTAGGGCTAGCTACTAGGTTAAGCGTGGTTTGTGGTTACCCTAGAATTGCCTCCCTTCAGCCTGAGGTCAATCTAGGTGATAACATATGGGGAAAAAATGGTGTTTAAGGTTGCAGTTGCTCTCAGGATTTTATACAGGATTATTATTATGATGGTTTGCAAATATCCAATTATCTCCCAAGTCTACTAGCTCTCGTCCACACTCCAAATCACAACATAGATCATCAAAGAGACCACAGATTCATTCTACCTCTCATGGTTTAGTTTATCCTGTAAACTGCAACCCAATCAAACTCTTGCATTGGTTGGTCTCTATTGTTTCCACAATTCTGGGCTTCTAAACCAGATTCAAGGTGTTGCAAAGAAATTATATGGTGAAAGGAAAATTTCATTCGGATTTAAAGGAAATAGGAGGCTAAATCCAGGCATTACACATTATTGAGAAAAATTGCACCTCTCCAAATTGGGATAATTCTATTTCAAGGAACTATTCATGCACTTCATATCCTATATTGGTGCCATCACATGATCATTGTACCCTAGGTTTACAAGGAATGATTAAACATGGTGTTGGATGGTGGGCTGGTTTGGTAGAGGGTGAAAATGATCCACATGGCAGAACTATCCACATTGATTCTCAACATGAGAGATTTGTTGCCAATGGTTACAATGCAAGGAAGCTAGCTGGAGTAGCTCTAGGCATTCATTTGTTTGAAATTTTCGTAACAAAAGATAGTGATCAGAAATACAACTAGTAGGTGGTCTACTTGCAGCAAAATGGACAATCTGTAGATTCTTCCTTTTCAATATCACCTAAAGCTACTGAAGACTTAGATACTGACATGTAGAAAAATGATGATGCATATGTGGGAGATGAGGGTTTGAGACAGGTTCTTAAATTTCTTAAAGTTGGGATGCCTGGCCTAAAATTCAAGGTGTTGAAAGTTGTGACTCTAGAACAGGAAAACACAGATATAATCTCAGGTGTTTTTGAGTAGTTAATCGAGGATTTCAATAAATTGAAGGATCATGAAACTACGGGTGAAGATAAAACTAGAGGTGATCTACATAATGATAAAGCAACTATAAGAGGCAATAGTGATTTTATGCAACTTATTAAAATTGTTGTTGTGAAAATTTCAAATTGTACTCTTTTACAGAGTATTGCAAAAGATGCACCTCCAAGCCTTCCTATACGTGTACTATCCAAAATAGAGAGAAGGGGTCGTGATTCCTTTTGTTTTCACATTAAGGATGATGGCTCTCGACAATCTGTAAGAAGAAAGCAATTGACACCTACTTGGAAAGTTGCAATGGTTGCAAACCAGACATAGATAGATGATCATGTTAGCACTCAACTTAGTGATGATGATGCTTTTCTCGCTCATTGCTCTCATCTGTAAGCTTTTCAACTTTTGGCTTTTAAGGAAATTCCTAATCTCTGATATCTAGCATTGGCCAATGTGGGCTCCATTGAAAAATGTAACGAACTTTATAAGAGGCTTTATGTTTTTTCTGCAGAATAAGTTAAGTATGTTGTCTGTAATAAGCTTAAATTGCTTAAGAAGGCTGATCCATGTGTTGAAAGAATGGATTTCCTTTCTGAGGCAATGGTTTCTACTTTCGAGAAATGACAGTCTCAAAAGGAAGTGATAAATTCTCTCCCTCTTTATCCAAATGCAAAAGTTATGAAAGCATTGTACCCAGCATTAATTACACTGGTGAAGGATGCTCGACTCTTCCAAAACTTAATCTATAGTTTCTAACTCTCCATGACTACCTCCTAAGAAATTTAAATCTTTTTTGCTTGGAATCAACATATGAAATTCAAGAAGATATCCAAGATGTGTTTCCTCGACTGGCAGCATATATTAACAACGAGGGAAAAACTCGATTTCGAGGATAGTCTAGGATGGATGTTCAAATCAAGGAGTTAAAAATCACCAAATTAAAGCAACTAAACATTGGAGAGGTGAAACCATCTGCTGTTACTGCAGAGGTTACATACAGTGTTTCAAGGCACACATCATAGATAAGGTTTGAATGGAATGGGCTCAAGGAACATGATATCTTTTTTTTATCTGTATGTCCTTTTTTAGAGCCACTTAGTGATGAGGAAGCATCAAAATTAAGTGTACCAGAAAGGTTTGGGCTCTAGTATGTATGTGGATGTGAAGTCATTGAGATTCGAGATGACGATGGCAACCTTATGAATGACTTTACAGGAAGGATAGAAAATTCCAAATGCATGAATTGAAGAACTATGACAAAATGTGATAGAGAATTTGGAGGTAGGAGGAAACAAAGTTTTCATCAAATTCTACAGATTTTTCAATGGGAGAAAGAACGAGTCTATCACAAATTTGTACCAATTTGAAATAGTATAATAAATCATAAGGAAATAGATTCCAAAATTCTAAAGGAGTAGAGTTTCAAGGCATAAAATCTGTAGCTCCAGATTTCAAATCAACAAATAATGCACCACTAAATCAAAACCATTCAAGGTTAAAACAAAAAAATTAGCTTTAGGACCCACTCCAATAGTAAAACAGATATAAAAAATGCGGAAATTGTTTATTTTTAATTTTTAATATGCTTTAAGGGTTCCCAATAAAATGCCTATAAATAAGCCATGTCATTAAAACAAAGAACATGATCCAACAACTTAAAACTAATACTAAAACAAATATAATGAAGCCTGTCTCTATAGAATAAGAAATACAAATGAACCATAATCAAGAAGGTATTAGCAACACATAATTCCTAGAAAGACTCAACCCAAATAGATTCAACATTGGTGTTACATTTGAGATTTTCTCTTGAATCCTGCTCTGTTTAGGTCTCAAGCTTCATGAGATGCAACAAGATAGAGACCTCGTTTAGGTTAAAAAGATAAAATCAACAAAATATTGAACAAGAAAATTAGAATATTGGGGGTACACCCAAACACCTATAGGCTTTCAAAGCTACAAATATAATGGACTCTGAGAAATAACATTTTGCATCTCCTTGATTTAGAGAATGCATAGCATGCAATAAGAACTATAAAGCATCTAAACCTAACCATTTTCCATATTACTAATAAATTGAATATATTAAGAACTAAATATAGCTACATAAAAATTCATGTGTAATTTGTTACATCATAAAGAAAATATTAGTAAAATCATATGCAAGAAGCTAGAGCAATAGTATTTCTATGATATAGCTCTACAAAGAATTTTGCATTGTTTCTTGGCCTTTCACGATTGTTGTCCTTATATAGCTACTCTAGATATTAGCTATCATGTTTGCCACA
Source organism: Pinus taeda (assembly GCA_000404065.3). Lineage (NCBI taxonomy): Eukaryota > Viridiplantae > Streptophyta > Pinopsida > Pinales > Pinaceae > Pinus > Pinus taeda. The sequence goes on from APFE030297326.1 coordinate 47,162, forward strand.
GAACCTTTATTCTGCATCCTCTGTCGATCTATTTTGGTAACCTCAAAATGTGGCGAAAGTTTGCAGTATTTATTTCTTTTGTTGATCAAACTAAAGTTAGAAGGTCAACCTGTCTCGTATTCTTTAATGTCACAACCAAAGAACTACAAGTTGGTAGGTGATCAACTATGTTCTATAGATGCAGTAAATAGATTTTTATGCCATTGTAATTGTTGGGCAGTATAAATGCTAGGTTTTATATGAGTAACTCGACTTTGGAATGACCCAAGCTAAAGCAGATGCATGGCTCTTCACTCATGTCTTATTATCACTTCCACCCGCAGGCTGCCCTGCAACTAAGATGACACCAACATTTATATTAACATTTAATTTGTCAACCCGAGGTCGTAAGACTCAGAGGCGTAGCACAGGTAATGCTAGAATACGACCTCAATGACTTGCGAAATCAAAACCCTAGAACCTACAAGAAATCAAAAGGCAACAATCAATTAAAGAAACAACTCTCTTCAAGGCAAAGTAAAAACAATGGGAGTCTACTTTTGGATCCTCCTGGGTTGGGTTGAATCCTGCAGTAAGTCTTCCTTAGTTGTCCAGGGGACAAAAGAATGTAGGTTCCGCTCACACTCACAACATGTTCAGGAAAATAAACAAATGCAAGACATGACCAATGAAAAGCATCTTAAAATCTACTGCTACACTACAAAGATGAAAGAGCATGAACTAAGCTAGAAATCATAAGATCTACTGCTATACTACAAAGATGAATTGATCTAGAAATCATAAGCAATTAATTCTAACTAACTTACAAAAATAGTTGAATGTTTTTAAAGGAATCAAGATGATGATGTTCTACGTCAACACAAAGTATATCATAGAAATAAGACAGATCCATCTGTTGCTTCCAGGCTCATAGAAATATTATGATATATGCAGCGTTAGTTATGATGAAAGGAATATTAATCACAATTATTGATCTTCACTAATCCTTGCATTATTTCATTGAGATAATAATGAATGATAATAAATCAGCTCCATGAACACTCTAATTTCCTTTTTAGAATCTTAGGGTAATTTCCATTATGCAACAGTTGAGATCAAGGTAAATATAATGTTCTAGTTCTGCAAACCAGTTGAGATGCAAATGAAAGTATATACTCTGCATCACTCTTTTTAATATAACATCATTAGTCAAGTTTAAATAACATTCAAAATAATGGAAAGGATTTAAATAATATGCTTGACTTGCAGTCTAGACTAGAAGCATGCTGTCATACTACGCAAAACAAATTCTCACATAATCAAATGGTAATCTATGCCAACACACAATATATCAAATCAAGCTATATCAATCTAAGCCAAGAAATCAGAAACTAAAAAGACTAACCGACATTTAAATCATGTGAGGAAATCTGGAACAAGAATTGAGTGGAAAGATTAATATATAAAACTAATATCGAATTGTATTAATTCTAAAATCGATATTACATATCTGGACTCCAGTGGTCCCCTCATTCATCCCACTGAGCACTGGTAAAACTTAATATTCTACATTATAAAAAATACCCTACCTCTATCAAACACAATACATCATGTGCTATCGATCCAGATGTGCCCCCTCCGTGTGTGTATCCGTCTTTCTGTGCCTCCCTTGTACATAGTATGGCTTCATGTTTTATAACCATGCTGGTACACCAGACATCCATATATTATGATGGTATAATGCATCATCTAGAGTTCAACATCTAAAAATAAAATATACGATAACTGATCTGCAATTCCCTTAGAAAGGAAGAAAGAAACAGTATTGTAGATATTGTTGGAATGCTATTTAAATGTCGTGTGAATGAATGTTTGACTTTAATTCCACACACTATTTGGAAGGCATGGACATCAGTGAAGGAACACATCAGCATATTGATCACCTGCCCTTCAAAACCCATATGGCCATTTTCCTCCATGATAGTCCGAAGTATGAAAATCGTGGAAGTGATAATAGGATTTCCACTGTTGGTGCAGGAACTGGGCTTCTGGAATAGGAAGTGGACTAGTGGAATTGGATCTATACATTTTCCATCATGGAAACTTGATATGAGTAGTGCTTTGACATAAAAATACCTTCATATTATTACATAAAGAAGAATTCAATAATTCACAACCTATTACCTCTCGGTGACTATATTTAGCATGAAAAGGATGGTAATGGCTATAAACACCTGGTGCAAACACAAGTTGTTTAACAAAAAGCATAAAAGATCGAGACAAAATAGAGGCTCAATAGTAGTTTTAATTGCAGACTTTGAAATCCCTCCAAAATATAACTCAGAGTTATAGTATCCTTGCCCAAATACATACCCAGAAGTCAGGACCTACAAAATAGATTGTTTTGCGAGTGTATAAACGTGTCCATTAAATTTTATCATCCAATGAATTTCAGGCATCACTATAGTGCCTACATAAATACATGAACTCGAGACAATGGACCCTCCCTTCCTTTGATCAAGTCCGATCCCTTCCAGATTCATAGCACACTGATAGTCGTAGCTAGGAAAAAGGTCCTCTTTCAATAATAAAGAAACACAATGAAGAGTAGAGGTGTGAAGGCTCTGGTCAGGTAAGGTCCTGCATTGGGCGAGCCAGTCAAGTCCAAAAACATGATAACTAAAGGCTTCTAGGGTTAAAATGAGCAGAAGTAGGTGGGTTGCATCTCCAAAATGCAACTCTTTCCCTCCGTCGGTGAAGCGTAGCCCAATTTTTTTCCCACGTGTAACCCGATTTTTTCCCTCCGCTTCATGTATTTTTCCCTCCCCTTGGCAAAAAAAATGCATAAACAATACCTTACATTATATATATTATTGTATAGTATATTAAAACCCTTTAGGCCCTCATTATAACCCCAATATATTATTTTGTGATTTTTCCATTTTTAATTCCCCAATATGAACGCATGTGATATAATATTGGTTTGTCAGTGACACCCCCATGGGACCAAGGACAACAAGTTTCTCCTCAACTGTGGGAGATATAAAACATGATGCAGAAGAAATTCTGGAAGACCAAGAAATTTAAGCCTGATTGTGCCATGCCTTGATGGCTTGAGTTTTTATTTGTCTACAAAGTATACTACTCCATCAACATTGTTAGTAAATTCTTCAAAAAAATCTCTTCTAAAAGTCATGTGGTAAGTTGCTCGTGAATCAAGCAAACAATAATTTTTCCAAGAAGCAAGTGAAGCATTAAATAAGTCTTCATTTACTCCAATATTAAGTGTGCCACAAAATAGTGAGTGAATTCAGGTGCTTTACCTTTCTCTTTGTCATTATTTTTACCTATTGGTTTGTTTCTTTCCTACTCAATTTTGTCTGAAGGCAACTTGCATGTGGATGCATCATGTGATCCATCTCTTTTGCAACACATGGAATGTAAATATGACTTTTCTCCTTGAGAGTTTCTGCCTTCCATGCCTCTGAAATTTCTTCTTCCTCTTCCTCTTCGACCGCCTCTTCCTCTGGAAGAATCTTGAGAAAGATTCTTCTCTCAATGTGCAAGACACACAACCTCTTTAGAATACTGAGGAGTTTTCTTCTTCCCAAAATCTTTCTCTCTTTCAACTTATTTTTTCAAAAGGGAGTCAAAGGTAATATCTTTGAGGTTTCCATTTTCTTACAATGACTCAAGATAATTTGAGTAAGTGGGATAAAGTGAGTTGACAAAATCTATCAGAGGAATGTCCAGTTTAGCATTAGTGACTTTGATATCATGAACAATAGATTTTACTTCTGATGCAAGAGCAAGAGGATCATCATTTTGTAATTAAAGGCTGAACAATTTAATCATGAGTTGAACAACTTCAAGTGCAAAGTGTGAGTCATAGAGTTCCTTCCATTTTTGTAAGGCTTTGAAAGAATTTGAAAATGGCGAAATATGGCAACTCACCTCTTCATTTACTGATGTTGCAATCAATGCATAATACTTTCTGTTCTTATTTTCTCGAATGGCGAATTCGTTGTCTGAGGTAGGTTGTTCTGGTTCTTTGTCTCCTTCTCCAACACACACTCCTTTCCATAGCTCATTAAAAATGAGAGTGTTTTTTATTTTCTGAGACCACTCAGAATAATTTTCTTTCCCATTGAGGACCACTCCTACAATAGATATTAATGAATGCATTTTAAAAATTTGTGTACTATAAAAAATATACTTCTACTAGGAAAAAAATCCAGTTCTAGTGGCAAGAACTCAGTTCTAGTGAAAAAAAATGCAATCTAATATTTACAGCAGAGGTATATTTATAATAGAGGTATCTTCAATGGTTTGGATACCCATATTATTCAACATCACAACATATTCAAGTGTAAGAGGAGGAGGTGAGAGATGGTTGTGCATTAGAGCAAGGAGCAGCGTGTATTAGGAGGAAAAAAAGGTTGAACACTTGTGTATTTATATGACTGCACCTCTTACCAAATTCCAAACAATGTGATTGCAGGACTTGTTCAAAGGGAAGGAACTATGAAAGAGCATCAATCCGGATGAAGCAGTGGCTTATGGTGCTACGGTGTAGGCTGCTATCCTCACTAGAGAAGGCAATAAGAAGGTTTAGTACTTTCTGTTGCTCGACGTCATGCCGCTCAGCCTCGGAATCAAAACCGTCATAGCACCTCCCAGGAAACACCACAATCCCGACGAAGAAATAGCAGATATTCTCCACCTATGCAAATAACCAACGTAGAGTGTTGATCCAAGTGTACGAGGAGGAGTGTGCACAAAAAAAAAGCCAAAAATCCGCTAGGAAAATTGAAGCTCATTCAATGCACAGTCTCTGATCTGTAAAGTTTCTGGTTGATTATGAAACCATGGGTATCTCACGGGGTTCACTTCACAAGAAACATACAACTAGAGCGAAGACAACCTTCAATGTCGAAATTATCAAGTAACAAGATCATGAGAAGGGTGCATTTGAGAGGAGGTGAAAATTTCGGAGGTCTCTATGAGTAAGCAGGCATGCATGTACAAAGGGAAGGCAGAGGGCCAAGCCAAGTATAGCTAACATTGGAATGGTATGTGTAGTGGGAGGAGGCAGACTGCAGTGACAGGAATGTCAGAGTGCACTCATAATAATACAACATCCAATTAATTCAATGCAGAGAAGTAATCTGACCAAAGGACAGATAAAATAATGGTAGATATGATAGACTGGGAGTTACAAGGAAGAGAGGGAAGCCAAAGAATGACGATGGCTCTGATAGCATGTCAGGATAGGAGGTAACTCCTCAAATGAGATTATTATTATTCATTTAGGTTGTTCATTATTATATACATGAGGGAGTGGCTATTGAGTTTCATCTCTCAATGACTCTCCATTTTCTCTATTATTTATTTACACTATTTACATTTGTTCACCCAATCCATATGGTTAGGTGTCAACAACTAAAAACGAAAAAGAAAGAATTAAGCTTTTCCATATTAGAGTAATCTCAAAACATAACAAGGTATATACTTTGTTTGATATTGGATCCCAAGCCACCCTTATTTCAAAATCCATTGTCAAGAAACTAAACTTGGAAATCATTCCTCATCCTAGACCTTATCCTTTGGGTTGGGTATGTGACAATTCAAAATTGCAAGTGACAAGGAAATGCAAACTAAAATTCACCATCACTGCAAACTTTATTGATGAGGAAGATCTTGATTTTGTTCCACTAGACATATGTGGTATTGTTTTGGGATGTCCATACTTATATGATAGGAAAGCCATCTTTCATCATCATGAGAACAAGTATAATTTGTTTAAATATGGGATTGATTATATTGTTAGAGCACATCGCAAGAAGTTGAATTCGTCTCTTGTGAATGTTGGACAAATAAGGAGGCTTGTAAATGCTAGTCAGAATTTTGTATTCTTAATGATCAAACACAAATATGTTAAGGAATCTGAATCTTTCCAAATATGCGATGTAAAATTCAAACATGATTTAGTTGAGATTGTTAACACATGTGATAAGATGTTTTGTGTTGCCTCCTAAAACAGATAAACAACATGAAGTTCAATTGCAGTAGGATGCATCACTTTTGATCGTTCGTATGAACAAGATTCTAGTGTTAGAGAATGCAAGGATTAAGAAGCAAATGCAAGAGCTACTTCAAAAAGGGGTCATTAGGTCCAATACATATCCTTGTGGGTCTACTAATGTTTTGGCTCTGAATAAGGATGGTACATGGCAATGGCAATCATCGTGTGTGGATTTTGGAGCTTTGAAAAAAATCACGATAAATAATAATTATCCTCTTCCTCAAATTGATGTTTTGTTAAATAAATTGAAGGATGTTGTTTATTTCACTAATTTGAACTTGCGAAGTGGTTACCATAAAATAAGACTTGCTGAAGATGATACATGGAAAACCGCTTTCAAGACAAATCTAGCTTCATTACATGCTTTGACAAGGGTGAAACATGTCTCTTAATGGGGAGGCAAGCAACAAAAAGCCTTCAATGCATTAAAAGGTTAAATCAATAAAACATCAATCATTATGTAAGATATTATTCATCCATTACAGATTCAGTTGGTGAATCACATGGTACAAGAGCATTTGGTGAAGAGTCAAGCCAAGTACAAGGCTAGACATGATAAATATCATGTTGGCCACAACTTCCAAGTTTGAGATGAAGCAATGCTTTGCATCAGAAAAGAAAAGCTTTAAGGTGAAGAGAACTTGAGATTATATGAGCCTCCTTTGGTTGAAGATCAAGGAGAGAATGTTTAGATTCCTAGAATAGAATATTTCTCTCCTAAATATCCTAAATAATTGCGGCAAAATAATATCCTTGACAAGAGAATAACAACATCAAAATGACGGAATGTGGAGTACCTTCCTATGGGGCTCAAAGGAATAAATCCAAGCAAGGCCAAATGGAGTGAGATTGGAAGGGTGATGGAGATGTATCCTCACCTATATGTTGACTTAAATTAGTCTTTTGGTGGTCCAAAAGCTTCCAGTGGGGACGAGTGATCCAACGGATCAGAAAAGTGCTCAAAAATGAAATTGTTCAAAATTTCTCGAAATAGGTGCCAAACCGTAGAGCTCATCGTCCTGAATGCAACACAACTTGAATCACTCTGAACCAACATCATATGCTCAAGATAACATGTTTTGATCATTTTCCTAAACATGTAAAAACTTTGTAGGTTGAAGGACAAGACTGCTAATTGGGTAGTCCGTACCGTGAGTCAGTAGGATGATTGGGTACCCTCATGCCAATCACAAGTTCACAAGTAACATCATCTAATTTTCTCACATGGTCAAATTTTGATTGGATGGTGGTTTTTGGAAGTAGTCCAATGGTTGGGTGCCACACAGCCCAATCATGGGATGCCATGTGGCACCCTTATGGCATGTAAAATTTTGGCAAGGTTGGACAAGCATCAACAACGATCGAACCTCCAACCTCATGGAAAACAATGTAGTGTGCTATCGGTGTGTTGTTGGTAATGATTACAATACATAGGGAAAAACCCCTATTTAAACCTTTCGAAATTCATGTTGATCGGAACTAATCTCCTTTCCCTTGATCATTGTAAGCCCCACAGAACCATGGCGAAGAAACCAAGGGCTTAGGGCTTAGCCCCAAGCCGAGGTCATAACTTATACCATATCACTGGAGTGAAGAGGTGTTAACGTTGACAAGTTGGGCTGGGTTGGAGCCCTACCTCCAAGTCCCATGAAGCATTACAGGACTAGAGTGAAGGATCTGGGTGCTATAATTGGAAGGCGATAAGTTAAGCCCTACCCCAAAGTATATGATAAGCCACAGGACTGAGGTGAGAATGAAAAGGAACCAGGTGACAGGCGTGGGAATAAGGGGGTTAACCCCAGGTTTTATGGATCTGATGGAATTGTGGCTCGATGGTTGTGGAGCTAAGCTGACGAGGGTAGGTGGTTAGCCCTAGCCCCCGACTACATGGCCCATGTGGCCAGGTTTTTCTACCCATAGGGTTATTGGGAAATTAAAATTGGTGACAAATTGCACCTGATCCGGTGTGAATCTTGTCAACACCAGGTGAAATTGGTGCTCAACGGTCTCCAGCACTGTGAAATTCTTAGAATGGTTAGATAGAGGAGCTAGTTTGTAGAGTAGTTAGCAACAAAACTTCTCTAGAGCATAAATTTATCAGTCCTGGCTGAATTGAGATTAACAAGAGCCTAGATAGGGGTGTTTGGGTCTTCTGAAGCCATTGGAAACATTTGTTTTTCATTATGAGCATTGTAAATCCATGAAATCATATATTTGAGCACTTAATGAAAGAGGCCCAACATTGAAAGTTGGACCAAGAGATATAGCCTAGGAGGGGTGAACTCCTTTATCAGTTTGTTGTCTTGTGTTGTTGTGTATGGTATATTTGTCTCTGTTTTCATGCTTCAAACCAAGTTTAAAAGCCATAAATTTATGTACTTTTGCAAATTGATCAATTTCCTAAAAGTCATAAAAATTTACTTGCAAATTTTCCATAAACCTTCAAGTTTCTAATACAGATCACTTGACCATAATTTGTCCACAGCATATCAAATTTATGTAATTTCCTTTTGTTGAAGCCCCTAAAATTGTTGCATCAACATCGGGGAAAACCACCCTGTCTAGACCTTAGTGCAACTCCTTTTCCATTTGGTGTGGTGGCTTCATCTGGATGTAATGGGACTAGTTTCCCAGTGATATATGAATCGATGGGTGATTGGTTTGTAATGTATAACAAGAGTGATAAGTGCTTTATTCTAAAGTGCAAAAATATACAAAGATAACTAGTCTATCCTGGGAATGCTTCTAGCAATGCGATTCTTGATGGTTTCTATGAGCAAATAAACATAAATATGACTTATTCATAACATAGAAATATGCATTCATATGATGATTACTTTGTTTAATTAATTAAACAAAGTAATAATTAAAACATTATCTCATTGATCATAGTAATTCACTGACATATATATTTAAAAGATGACAATTCTGAAACATTCAAAAGTGACGAGTTAAAGAATTGTTTTAGAAAGATATACATATCAATAATAGCAAAGTTGATAAATGATAATTCACGCACAGAAATAAAGCAAAACCATAGATAGTAGTACCATATGCATTTGGATCTCCTCTGATGTAAATCACATCCAAATTCTTCCTTCTAATTTGTGAATACTTTCATAGGATGCAAAAGTGCAAATCTCATAAAAGCCTTCTTTGTCAAAATTTAGAATTCTAGTCCAGTCTTTTATAAAAAATATATATCATAAGTATAGTAGCGCAACCTCTGATTTAAGTCTTAATACAAAACTGCAAACCCTTTCTAAAAACATGAAAGGGTCTTTAAATACTACAAAGAACAACAAACTATGAAAGAAAGTCGCTATGTGCTGGTATAACAAAAACACATAAATCTGGGATTTATACTGAAAATAGCAGTGGTGAGGTGATCGAATGGATTCACTGAATCGGCTTATCTTCTTGTGATCAAAGTTGACAAATGGCAAGCATTGGCTAGACCTCTGGTGGCTGACTCATCCAGGAGTGTAACTGAGATGTATATGTGGAATTGGCAAGTTCGAGGATCATGTAGTTCATCGCATCCATAAGAAAACTCATCTCCATTTGCTGACTGTGTGGTTAAACAAGGAAAAACCAGAACGTTTCCCATGTTAGTCTTTGAATGCCTCCGATCAATTTTTCTCCTTGCATCAGCTCTTGTTTCCAATGTTGTTCCAACAATTTTACCTTTGGGAGATTACCTAGAGAGAAATCTGTAATTAGATTAGATAAATGGAAACTGTTATTAATTAATTCAATCAGATTATTTGTTGCTGCTCTGCATCTGGATGTAGCTCTCTCAGCTTTCATTAATTGAGACTCCCATTTGGAAAATAAGATTTCCTTATGTAACTCCTATATCCTTGGTATATTGGCAGCTTTTCCCTCTTTCGAATCTTGCCATGATAGAAAATTAGTTAATCTTTCATCTTCCTTCTCTAATTCAGGCCTTGCATCCACTGATTTTTTCAAACATAGATGTTGAGATATCATATAAGGGGATGAACAATGATATATTATGATATAGAACATCCAATTGGTGGGACAAAGCCTTAGTAATTTCTAGGGCTTCAGTTCTGAATTCATTCACCTGGGGACATCCTTTGAATTGCTCTATCTGATCTTTCATTTGTGCGATTTGCTCTTCTTTTGATTTCTTCTCCTGCTCGCTCAATAGTTGTAGTTTGCTCAATGCTTGAGACAACTCTTGATATTTATGGATGGCCTATTGATCAATCCTCTGTTTTCCATGTTTTAACTACTCATTTAATTGTTCAATAAGCTGCCTCTGTTCCTTCAACTATTGTTCAAGCTACTGTATTTTTTGTTGTCATTCCACCGATTGTGCCTCTAGCTAAAATGATTTCCAAGTCTTTCCTTCAACAAATGGCTGACCTTTGAAGCCTTATCTATTGTCGCTGTTGCATATGCTCTAGCATACTGAGACAATTTTGTTAAATCTTCGGAGGGATTTACCTCTTCTCTCCATACCACGTTCATCATTTCAATCTGAGGAGTCAAAAGAGGACTGTGATCAATTTTCCTCTTCTTCCTCTGCCTTTTGACTATAGCCCTATGCTTAGGACTGTAGAAGACATCTAGTGGTGGAATTTCTTCAATTTGAAGTACAATCTCCTCAATGGGATTTTTAGGGATAATCTCTATGTCCTTCGGGAACTTGGGTGGGTCGCTTGTTCCAATAATCAGAACTTTGTTGACTGTTGATTTCTGCATTGTAGATACTTTTGGTGTAGTGAAACCTTGGGATTTCTCAGGATTACTGATGATTGAATCAAACTGTTCCCATTCCTTGATTAACATGGGATCAACATTAATATCAGTATCAAGGGGTTCACTAACTGTTACCTGCTTCTACTCCGTTTTTGGTGTCTTCTCCTTCTCCGAAATATTTTCAATTTTGGGAGTCTTCTCAGTAATTTTCTACTCACTATGGGCTTTAGGTTGTTCCATAGAGGTTCTACTCAATAAGTCTAAAGGAAGTGTTTCCAATCTCTGCTCCCTGAGCCTATAGAATTCCTCTAGTCCTTCTACTCCTAATTTGATCTTGGCCATATATTTGACCTGAGAAAATACCTCTGAAGAAACAAACAAGTCATCGAAGCTATCTTCCTCATGATCAAATTTGCAATTTTAGCCTGAAAGGTAACATTGTAGGCAACCTTTTTAGGATCGTACTGCCTTTTTGGGATAGTTTCAAGTTTTAACAGCTTTATTTTCTCGGCCTCCTTCTCTACATGTTTGAAATCATGCAAATTAAAAGCACTACATCGAAGAAGAAATGTCGGCCACATGTGCTTTTTAGAATCCCTAAGGGTCTTTGACATCCGTGAAACTATAATTTGATGTGCTATTTCCCTGGCTAGTAGTTTATCAGGGATGTACATAGGAAGAACATGAGGGTTGGCGAGGCTGCCCAAAAGTCTTATATAGGTGAATCTTTCTTCTCCAAACCAACTGCCAATTGCAGTTAGATCCACTAATGCTTCCTCAGATAACCTAGGAGAAGGCTTATTGAATATGGCATAATACACGGGAAGAATAAAACCATGACAAATTCTATACATATGGTTCTTATAATGGGCTTTCCATAGCTCCTTATGATAGATGTGAATGAGCCCATTTCCATCCAAGAATTGGGTATTCAGAATTAAAATAGATAGTGTCCATGATATAGGCACTTATGTAAAAGGGAGGTATCACCCGGGTAGATACAAACCTCTTTTTTCTATATTCAAGTATCTCGGTGGCCATTTTATCAGAAAGAATATTTTCCCAGTCCATGATATTGCCATGAATTGTAGCCTCCATTAATGGGACCATATCTATAGAAAATTTAGCAAAATCATGGACTCCGAAGAGTCTGCACATCATTGCACCAACATAAAAATAGGGAGAAGCCAATGAATCTACAGAGTACATACCCGATGTCTCATGTTTGTGCTTAGTCAGAGAATTCCTCCATTGCCTAATAGGGTCAGATTCAATGTTGTTCTCCTTGGTAAAAGCCTCCAAAAACGCTTTGTTATACCACTTCTCCAGCTGACCTAAATGGTACATTTGTTTAAGATCCTCTGCTCTAAACGACTCGAACACTTTTCCATCAATTGTAGAGAATGTCCTGTCTGTGGTTGCAATGCTTTCAACAATCCACCTAACCACATCATTATATGGCAAAACCTTGGAATGCACTGCTATTCTATGTAGATATGAGCAGGCCAATTCCTTCAGAGTATTCTCTGATTTGCTTGTGGAATCTGTTGTAGCTTCTTCTTCGAGTTCTTTAGGTTCTTCTGCTTCCAGAAAATTGTAGATACTCTCCCATGATGCTTTTCCTAAGCCAAGGCAGGTAGTATCTGATATCAACCCTTTCTTATTCGGTTTTGGTTCTTTGACTATGACAAGGGCTTTGGTTTTCTTCACCTTCTTTCCCATTTTCTCTGGATTCATCAGCTCAAAGTAGCTCTGCACAAACAATGGAAATCATAACAAAGAAATATACTAGCTCAAACCTAATATGAAATGAAAATAGCTAAGGTAATTCAGGCATGATAAACCAAATGTAATTAAGTATTACCACCGGTGCAATCCTCGAAGGATTCACCCTTAACTACAACATTAAAGACCGTCATAACCGCCAATCGTAGTTAATAAATGTAATAATTAGCCGTCACATCGTACATATGCTTAATGGTCCTTTTAAAACGTAACTTTTGATCCTCCCAATCAGCGATCAGTGATAAATTGAAAATCCCGATCGAAAGGTTCATCGGTTAGGCTTAGGGTTTTGGGCTGATAACCCCAATTGCGATAAAGGTAAGGAATATAATAAGGTGGAGGAATAATTGGCAAATTGTTTGATTTATTGCTTTTATCGATCGTTATTCCTTTTAATATTTACACCCGCTAATAATACCTTTTGATGGTCTTTTCTTTGAAATGCGCGCCTTACTTTATGATATCACAATCGGGGAATTCAAAAGGGCTTTAGCTATGTGTCATGTGGTATGTGCGATCGCCGATTGTGATTAGGTTCCGGATCAGAGGTTTTAGCATAGACCTTTTGGGATGCATCCTTGTTTATCTTTGTGATATGCGATCTATGATCGCATTATTGCATCGGAGATTTGGTTATGAGGGCTTTTCAAAGAAGGGTATATCATATTATATCACATTTTATCAAAAGGTTTCGGATATTAGTTCTATCGGGTCAAACCTTTTGAAAAGGATTTCCTTGTGTTTATATAATTAAATCCAGGCATGCAATTATTATTGAATCATTGAATTCAACTAAGTCTTAAAAAGGGACCCATTTCTATTTAAAGCTTTTATAAAAAAATTAGAAATGGGGGGGTTGTTGTACAACACAACAATTGGCGATTCACTGGAAGAAACAATTATCTCTGAGAAAGTAATGCAATATTTTGACTTTCTTTATTTGAAAACATTTGAGCATAGAGAAAATAATCTAAGAATAATTAGATAATCATTAACTCTGAATATAATGAAAAAGCTGTTTCTGCAATTTCTTTCCCATCTTAAAAATAAAAACATTCTAAGTTTATTTAAGCCTTGATTGGTTGATAAAGATAAAACAAGAGGAATTTTCCAACTTAGCTTATATGATGACTCTGTTTTCATAGGTAGAGCCTCTACTTCCAACAAACGTTTATAGTCTCGACAGGGTTAACTTTTAACCATTTAATCATTCATTATCCCATCCATCTCAGGGTATAATTTCTAAGAGTAAATCCAAAAAGATATGTTTACACATATTTTCCTTTTTGTATTTTCCATCTTCTTTATTTTTCTTTTGTTTAAAAGATAAAAAACCATTGTCCTGGTTTGGTGGCTAGTTGTTGACAATGCCATTCACCGGTTGTAATTGAACTGAACAAGTTGGCTCGTGATGAGACCCCTTGTCTTATAATTATAAGCCATTACCCTGTTTTGATATGCAGTATTGGTAATGTCAGTTTAATCAATTCCCTGATCATGGTAAGAAGGCTTGTAATGAGACCTCTGATATTTTATATCAAACATATTTTAGAATTACATTCTGAAAAATAACAATCTGTGTGGATTGCGTGAATGATTTACTCCTTAAGATAATATGGATGACAATTTGGGAGTTTAAGATGCTAGGTTTGGATAAGTCTTTGATTTTTACAATTAACCTCATTTGGGCTTTAAAAAATTGGGATTATTTATAGTATTTTCTAGGTTTGTAAAAGATTTTACAAAAATAAAAGAGGTTTTTAGAGTCTTATTTTTATCTAACTCCTTAGAACTTCCTTATTTTCCTCTAAGGCTTCCATCTATCAAAATTAAATATTTACATTATTTTCTTTAAGAAACTTTCAAAACAACAAAGGTCAATAGAAGGCTATTTACAACCGTATTTCCTAATAGACAACAAAACTGCAAATTCAAACAAGCACAACTGCAAATTGAATATTTACAAGAAGGGGTAACCTTATTCGGTAAAGAATTTTTTCAAGATAAGCCCATTGATAGGAAGAGAATCTCTCTTTCCTGATAGATCTTGCAATATAAATGTTGACGGGCCTACCTTCTCGATGATTTGAAACCCTCCCAACCACATTTTCTGAAATTTAGTGTGTTTTCCTTTATCTTTGTGCGCTTTGTCCCATTTCAAAACAAGATCACCAATTTGTAAAAATTTTGGGCCAGTAGAAATTGATCAAAAGAAAACTTAATAACCTATTGATGCTTTGCATGTGTACTTTTGGCCTTTTCACTTTCTTCTTCTAATTTAAGGATTTTCTTATATTTCAATTGAATAGAAGATGAGGGACTTTCTTCAATAATCTGCACTAAGGCTAGAGATGGGAGTGCTAAGTTTGCTGGTATGACAACTTCCTTCCCATACACTAAATTGAATGGAGAAGTGCCTATTGAGGCCTTCTGTGTTATGTCATCTGCCCATAATGCAAATACTAAAGACTTGTGCCAATTCTTTTGATTCTGATCAATAGTTCTCTTAATGATTTTGATAAGATTTTTATTGGTTGATTCTGCTAAACCATTACCCTAAGGGTATTAGTTTGAGGAATATTTCAATTTAAATCCTCTTTTAATAGCAAATTCAACTATGGTATTTCCAGAGAAATAAGATGCATTATCAAAAATGAGAGCATTAGGTATGCCAAACCTGCTAATGATGAACTGATCTATGAAGTCAATAATTGCCCCAAAGTTGGCTACCTTCAAAGGAATTTCTTCTACCTACTTTGTAAAGTAATTCATAGCTATAAGGATATATTTGTGCTGCTTGGAAGAATGTGGAATAATCTCTCCAATGATATCCAGTGCCCATTGTTCAAATGGTTATTTAATGTTGACTGGTTGCAAAGGAAAGGCTGGATTTCTTTGTCTTCCACTGGCAGTTTGACATGTTCTGCATTTCCTTACATATTCATGGGCATCTTTGAATAATGTGGGCCAATAATAACCAGGATGTATAATTTTGTGAGCTATTGTATCACCTCCAAAATGTCCACCTGCTGGACCATCATGTAATTCCTGCAAGACCTTCTATGCTTCAGTTTTTTCAAGGCATCTTAATAAAACCGAATCATAGTTCCTTCTAAACAACACATCATCAATAATCTCAAAGTTTTTTTCTTTCAATGTCAAGGCACATTTATTTTTGTAAGAGAGATTAGAAGGAGCATACCCATTTTTAAAATAAAATAACGAATCTGCATATTGAGATTCAGGGTTTGTGATACTTATCTCATTGATTTCCTCGATAGCGTCTGAATCTTCATGTTCCTGAATGTTAGAAGCTCCTGCTAACAACCTGAAAAAACCTTGACCTTTGATAATTTTCGCTGTTTTAATGTCCAAATGATATTCTTGTAACACTATAACCCAGTTGGCCCTCTTCTCTCCTAATTCCCTCTGGACTAGTAATTGTCTCACTGCTGAAAATGGGACTATTACTTTTGTATGAGTTTTTAAGAGGAAACGCCTAAAGTGTTTAATAGATTTGAACACAATGAAGGCTTTCTTTTCTACTTCAGAGTAATTAAGTTCAGCGCCTTGAAGATTTGAACTAAGAAAATATATGGGTGCTTCAACATTTTGATCATTGATTTGTGTCAATACAGCTACATAGGAAGTATCAGATGCTAAATTATATAAAATAAAATGATTTGAAAATTTTGGTGTGTTTAATGCAGGAGCACTTATGATTGCATGTTTGATTAAATCAAAAGCTTCCTTTTCTTTGTGCCCCCATTTGAATACTGAATTTTTCTTGATCATGGTCTGTAATAGTAAAACAATCTGTGAAAAATCTGGAACAAACCTTTTTACAAAATTTATTTGACCTAAAAATGATTGCATTCATCTTTTATTGTGTGGAAGTGGGATATCAGAAATCTCTTTGATCCTTTCTGGATCGATATAAATACCATCTTTTGAGACAATAAATCCCAAGAGTTTACTTTGATCAAGAGCAAAAAATGATTTCTTGAGATTCAA
This sequence comes from Pinus taeda, assembly GCA_000404065.3. NCBI lineage: Eukaryota > Viridiplantae > Streptophyta > Pinopsida > Pinales > Pinaceae > Pinus > Pinus taeda. The sequence goes on from APFE030297326.1 coordinate 63,756, forward strand.
TGAAATCCCATACATTTCACAGTGTTCAAGATTTGCTTCAAATCATGTAAATGATTTTCTCTTTTCATGGAGAATGTAGTAATGTCATCCAAATAGACAACAACTAACTTATTAATTAAACCCTTGAATGTTATATCCATTTCTCTCTAGAAGGTAGCTCAAACATTAATCAAACCGAAAGGCATTTTTTGGTAGGCATATGTTCCCCACTTAGTTCTGAAAGTAGTCTCGAGTCTGTCATCTGGATGCACCAATATTTGGTTATATCCAGAAAAACCATCAAATAAAGATATTAATTTGGAACCAACTACTGAATGAAGAGTCTACTCCATTTTTGGTAGTGGGAAGTTATCTTTTTGGCTACCCTTATTAATATTTCTGAAATCAATGCAAATTCTAATGTCATCATTCTTCTTTCTAATACGTACTAAGTTAAAAACCCACTTTGAATGTCTAACAGGGAAACTTATCTTACCTTTCAAGAGTTTGTTTAACTCTGCTTTAATCTGAATTTCTAAGTTTGGATGAATTTTCCTCAATTTCTACTGCACTGGTTTCTCCTCAGACATCATTGGAATTGTATGTTGTATGATAGAAGTATCATATGTTTTTAAGTCATCATAATTCCAAGCGAAAGCATTTTTATATTTATTCAAAAGTTTGATAAAGGCAATTCTTTCTTCTGATGTAAGTCCTAATCCCATATTAATATTTTGTGGTTTGGCCTGAGTGTCAAGGTTCATTAATTCAAATCTCAAAGTAGAAGTTTGAATTTTTGAATTAGTAACTTGCTTAAACCTATCCTTGATGTCATATAGATCCTCAAGCTTGACTACTGATTTAGGTATGGAATTTTCCTCAAGTCTTTGCTTCATTTGAAGATCATGATCACTCTCATCAATAATCCAATCATCATAGGATTTCTCAGAAGTTAAGAAATTCAAAATGTCATTGTCATGATTGAATACCCGCCAGTTAGTGACATTGTCTAGAACCAATGGTCTAAAAATTAATTCAACTGAAAATCTATCAGGGCTTTAATTCTCAGATGGGAGGAGCTTAGAAGCAACATTGGCTAGTAAATCAGCTACTGCATTCTGAGATCTAGGAATGGGAGAGATATTAAATGCTATAAAATGAGATATAAGGTCTTGAACCAAGGACTGATAATGCTTGAGATGTTCGGAAAGGCAATGGATAGTATTTCTTACCTGCTTGATAACAATCTTGGAATCACCAAATACTTTTAGATATTGCAGTTTCAAGCCTATTTCTTTGTATAGTCCTTGAATCAATGCCTCATATTCAGCAGCATTATTTGTACACTCAAATTCTAGTCTACAAGATAACATAGTTTTCCCCCCTCAAGACTAACTAAAATACATCCTGCTCCTGCACCGTCATTGGATTTTGACCCATCAAAATATAAAGACCAAAATGCAGGTTTATCTATAGCTTCATTTACAATTTCTTCAAAAATATTAACACATCTTGATGTATCTGTATGAGAAAAAATTTCTATTTGAGATGTGAAACTATTAACTGAGAAAGATGATGATTGAGCATTAAAGTTACCAAAGAAAGATTCAGATGAGTGGTTGTCAAGAATATTATTATTGAAAGCTATGGGTTGGTTTTCTTGCTCAAATCCTATTACAGTTTGAGTCATATGATTCTCCTGATTAATCTTAATTTGATTTGGATTTCCTTTATAAGGAAGCCACATATGAGACCAATCGGTAGAAATGTAACCATGGAGTTTCTCAGACCATCCCCGCTTAAAATTAACCCATAAAACTCAGGGATGTTAGCAATCATTATATCAATTCTTTGAACTACTCTTGGATCAGCTGATAACCTAATCGTGACTGAATTGATTTCTCCTAATACTTGAACCTTAGTTCTATCCAACTAAACAATATGCACTGCAAATTTTTGAGGCTCAATATTCAATTTTGAATAGACTGAAGCTAGCATTATATTTGATGAAGCCCCTGAATCTATCAAGAAATTATGCAAGTTTCTATTGTAGATTTCATAGTTCAAGAGAAAAGAGAGGGGTATGAGAATTATATCTGTCTCCGATCAACACAACATCAGTAGCTTCTACTCTATCGGAGGGTGGCTTACATGTTCCATTAGTTGCCTTGGATAGTACAACATTTGGAAGAGGAGAAGAAGGTACTACATTTAATTCTTTGAGTAGCAATTTCTATTGATGTTTGAGCTTGCTAAGCTCAAATATAGAGATATTTTCTCTAGTCTTCTTCATGTCTTCGATGATGTTGTAATCCATAGAGTCAACAACTACCAATGTTTTGGATGATAAAGGTGGATTGGAAGATGATCGCTGATTTTGAGTAGGCCCTGGTGTAGATTTCTTTGTGGGAGGCTTATCTTTAGTAGTAGGACTCACATTTTTCTTCTTTGGAGTTGGTTGAATAGGTTCTGCGGATCCTTTACTCCTGGTACTTACTGGGAAAGATTCCTATTCAATTTTAGTATTTGAATTGGGCAAAATGAACTCCCACATACCATGACATTCAACTACCTCTTCTTCCTCAGTTTCCTCCAATGATAAGCTTGTATCCTCATCTTCATCATTATCCAGATCTAATTCTGCATTAGATATAGCATTAGGTGGTTTTGATTTAGGTTTTTTGAAGTTTCTAAATGGCTTCTTAGTGGAGGTCTTGGCTACTTGTTTTTTAATTTCTATCATCTCATTTGACATAGTCCTTAAAACCTTTTGCAAACCCTCCATGTCATATGGATTTTTAGCCACTTTCTTCTTTGAATAATCTTTAAAAGTAACTTTTTTGGACTTTCTCTCCTCAAGAGTGGTTTTCTTTTCTCAACCTACTATACGTTTTTCAATGGTGATTGCTTCTTTCATATTCTCTGCTAAAGTAGGCTTTGCAGCTCTATCAATGAAGATTGATATATTCGAAGGTAAGGCGGAGATATACCATTCACTTCAAACCTCTTCACTATTTTTGGATGCGGTAGGAATCTTATTTAAGAGCTTATTAAATCGTGAGTTGAAATCATTGATAGGTTCTCGTTATTCAACTTTAAGATTTGAGAGATAATTGATTAATATTGTTGTAGACCTATCATCACCAAATTTAGTCAAAAACTTCTCTTGGAAAATATTCCAACTAGTAATGGACCCTGATGGTAATGAAAAATACCAGGATCCAGCTACTCCTTGTAAGGTATATGGGAAAAGCCTAACAACAGTGTCTTCTTCAGTAACTCCATTTAAGTTTACTGACAACATAAAGTTGTTTATGTGTTCTTCTGCTAGTATGCCTATATCTGGGTTAAACTTTGGTATCCATTTTTTGGGATGAGCCGGAAATTGACTCAAGGGTGCAGGCATTAAGACTGACCCTGGATTATTCCATGGTCTCTGTGCCATTGTTGGGTTACTAATAGAGGAAAGCGCAGATGAAGTTACAAGTGGTTAGGAAGACGATGTTGAAGTTTCAGTACCCTGTTCAACAACAATATGGAGTTGGGGAGTGGATGGTTGACTTTACAATGGATTAGATGAAATGGATGATGATGATGAAAGAGTATCACTGTTAGACCCTTCAGGTGTCTTCCTTGCTCTTTTTATTTTAGGTAGAGGGAATTCTGTGGGTTTCATACCAACTTTTTCACTCTGTAATATGGTAAGAGGATGGGAAGGAATGTATTGTGAAGTCACACTGCCTTGAGATAACTCATATTTCTGTGGTGATATTGAAAATCCTTGAAGTTATGAATTAAAGAATGAACTTCACAAGATTCAAGAGTGGATTTATCTGATAAGTTTAGGTTGTCAGTAGTGGTTTTTTTCTCAACTTCTATCTTAGAAATTGGAGGTTTAGAATGCGAGGGAGAAGTCGGGGAAGATGTTGAGGGAGATTTACTCTCAGAATGGGCTATGGATTTGGATTTGATCACCATTCACAGTTAATGCTTCCTTCTAGTGCCAAAAATGTTTAAGCTTCTAAAATCGTTGCATCAACATCAGGGAAAACCACTCGGTCCGAACCTTAGTGCAACGCCTTTTTTGTTTGGTGTGGTGACTCCGACTAGATGTAATGGGACTAGTTTCCCAGTGATATATGAATTGATGGGTGATTGGTTTGTAATGTATAAAGAGAGTGATAAGTGCTCTATTCTAAAGTGCAAAAATATACAAAGATAATTAATCTATCCTGGGAATGCTTCTAATAATGTGATTCATGATTATTTTTATGAGCAAATAAACATTAAGATGACTTATTCATAACATAGAAATATGCATTCATATGATGTTTACTTTGTTTAATTAATTAAACAAAGTAATAATTAAAACATTATCTCATTGATCATTATATATCATTGACATATATATTTAAAAGATGACAATTTTGAAACATTCAAAAGTGACAAGTTAAAGAATTGTTTTAGAAAGATATACATATCAATAATAGCAAAGTTGATAAATGCTAATTCACACAGAGAAATAAAGAAAAAACATATATAGTAGTACTGTATGCATTTGGATCTCCTCTCATATAAATCACATCCAAATTCTGCTTTCTAATTTGTGAATACTTTCACAGGATGCAAAAGTGAAAATCTCATAAAAGCCTTCTTTGTCAAAATTCAGAATTCTGGTCCAGTCTTTTATAAAAATATATATATCGGAAGTATAGTAGTGCAATCTTCGATTTAAGTTTTAATACAAAATTGCAGACCCTTTCTAAAAAAATGAAAGGGTCTCTAAATACTACAAATAACAACAAACCATGAAAGAAAGTCGCTATGTGCTAGTATAACAAAAACACATAAATTTGGGATTTATCCTGAAAATAGCAGTGGTGAGGTGATCGAATGGATTCAATGAATCGGCTTATCTTCTTGTGATTGTAGTTGAAAAATGGCGAGCATTGGCTAGCCCTCTGGTGGGTGACTCATCTGGGAGTGTAATTGAGTTGTATATGTGGCATCAACAAGTTTGGGTGTCATGTAGTTGATCACATCCATGAGACACCTCATCGCCATTTGCTGACTGTCTGGTTTAACAAGGAAAAACCAGAACGTTTCCCATGTAAGGCTTTGAATGCCTCCAGTCAATTTTTCTCTTTGCTTCAGCTCGTTTTTCCAATGTTGTTCCAACAATTTTACCTTTGGAAGTTTTCTTGGAAAGAAATATGTAATTAGATTAGATAAATGTAGACTATTATTAATTAATTCAATCAGATTATTTATTGTTTCTCTGCATCTGGATGTAGCTCTCTCAACTTTCATTAACTGAGACTCCCATTCAGAAAACAAGATTTCCTTATGTGACTCTTTTATCCTTGGCAGATTGAGAGCTTTTCCCTCTTTTGAATCTTACCATGATAGAAAATTAGTTAATCTTTCATCTTCCTTCTCTAACTCAAGCCTTGCATCCACTAATTTTTCAATCATAGATGCTAAGATATCACATAAGGGGATGGACAATGATATATTATGACATAGAATATCCAATTGGCAGGACAAAGCCTTGGTCATTTCCACGGCTTCAGTTCTGAATTCATTCACCTGGGGATATCCTTTGAATCGCTCTATCTGATCTTTCATTTGTGCAATTTGCTCTTCTTTTGATTTCTTCTCATGCTTGCTCAATAACTATAGTTTGCTCAATGCTTGAGACAAATCTTGTTGTTTATGGATGACTTGTTCATCAATCCTCTGCTTTTCATGTTTTAACTGCTCATTTAATTGTTCATTAAGCTACCTCTATTCCTTCAACCGTTGTTCAAGCTAATCTATTTTTTGTTGTTGTTCCGCCAATTGTGCCTCTAGCTTAATGATTACCTGGTCTTTTTTCCTTCAATAAATGACTAACCTCTGAAACCTTATCTATTGTCATTGTTGTACATGCTCTAGCATACTGAGACAGTTTTGTTAAATCTTCGAAGGGATTTACCTCTTCTCTCCATACCACGTTCATCATTTCAATCTGAGGAGTCAAAAGAGGACTATGATCAATTTTCCTATTCTTCCTCTATCTTTTGACTATAGACCTATGCTTAGGACTATAGAAGACATCTATTGGTGGTATTTATTCAATTTGAAGTACAATCGCCTCAGTGGGATTTTCAGGGATAATCTCTATGTCTTTCTGGAACTTGGGTGGGCCACTTGTTCCAACAATGCGAACTGTGTTGACTGTTGATTTCTGCGCTGTAGATACTTCTAGTGTAGTGAAACCTTGGGATTTCTCAGGATTACTGATGATTGAAAAAAACTATTCCCATTCCTTGATTAACGTGGGATCAACATTAATATCAGTATCAAGGGGTTCACTAACTGCTACCTACTTCTGCTCCCTTTCTGGTGTCTTCTCCTTCTCAGGAATCTTTTTAATTTTGGGAGTCTTCTCAGTAATTTTCTCCTCACTATGGGCTTGAGGTTGTTCCATAGAGGTTGTACTCAATAAGTCTAAAGGAAGTGTTTCCAATCTCTGCTCCCTGAGCCTATAGAATTCCTCTAGTCCTTCTGCTCCTAATTTTATCTTGGCCATATATTTGACCTGAGAAAATACCTCTGAAGAAACAAACAAGTCATCGAAGCTATCTTCCTCATCGTCAAATTTGGCGATTTTAGCCTGAGAGGTAACATTGTAGGCAACCTTTTTAGGATCGTATTGCCCTTTTGGGATAGTTGCAAGTTTTAACAGCTTTATTTTCTTAGCCTCCTTCTCCGCATGTTTGAAATCATGCAAAGTAAAAGCACCACGTTGAAGAGGAAATGTTGGCCACATGTGCTTTTTAGAATCCCTAAGGGTCTCTGACATCCCTGCAACTGTTATTTGATGTGCTATTTCCCTAGCCAATAGTTTATCAGGGATGTACAGAGGAAGAACATGAGGGTTGGTGACGCTGCCAAAAAGTATTATATAGGTGAATCTTTCTTCTCCAAACCAATTGCCAATTGCAGTTAGGTCGACTGATGCTTCCTCCGATAACCTAGGAGTAGGCTTATTGAATATGGCATAATACACGGGAAGAATAAAACTATGACAAATTCTATACAGATGCTTATTATAATGGGCTTTCCATAGCTCCTTATGATAGATGTGAATGGGATTGGGATCCTGTGGAGTCCATTTCCATCCAAGAACTGGGTATTCAGAATTAAAACAGATAGTGTCCATGATATACGCACTCATTTAAAAGGGAGGTATCACCCGGGTAGATACAAACCTATTTTTTCTATATTCAAGTATCTCGGTGGCTATTTTATCAGACACAATATTTTCCCAATCCATGATATAGCCACGAATTGCAACCTCCATTAATGGGACTATATCTATAGAAAATTTAGCAGAATCATGGACTCCGAAGAGTCTGCACATCATTGCACCAACATAACAATAGGGAGAAGCCAATGAATCTACAGAGTACATACCCAATGTCTCATGTTTGTGCTTAGTCAGAAAATGCCTCCAGTGCCTGATAGGGTCAGATTCAATGTCTTTCTCCTTGGAAAAAGCCTCCAAAAACACTTTGCTATACCGCTTCTCCGGCTGAGGTAAATGGTACATTTGTCTAAGATCCTCTGCTCTAAACAACTCGAACACTTTTCCATCAGCTATAGAGAATTTCCTATCTATGGTCGCAATGCTTTCAACAATCCACCTAACCACATCATTATATGGCAAAACCTTGGCATGCACTGCTATTCTATTTAGATATGAGCAGGCCAATTCCTTCAGAGTATTCTTTGATTTGCTTGTGGAATCTGTTATCACTCAAGTTGTCCCTAGGCTCTTGTAGGGATACGGCTGAGGTAACCACAAACCAATCTTTGGATTGCAAGTTCTAGCCCACCTGTAATCAGAGAGGGCTCTCTCTTAATGATTTAACTTTGATGATGATGACTTTAGGCTAGCTATTGTGTTCAGGGGTTTTATTGTTTTGTTTGGATGGAAGGTGTTGTATGGAGGATAATTCCAAACAGAGAGGCAAGGTAAAGTGTGATAAGTTTCAAACCATTGGGCATGGAGTCATGGATTACAGCTTGTTGTTGCGTTTTCTTGGTCACAATAGGATTGCGGAGCAGGATAACCACACATGAGACAATTATCAATTTGCTGAAAGGATGGAATGATAGTCAGGGATGAAAGGCAATTAAGAATATTTCATCAAAACTGACAGGGAGGAGAGGTGAACGAATGGTTGTCTAGGAGCAGTTAAGAATTCCTAAACTATCATTCATATGTGAAAGAAATGGCGTAAACAAGATCATTTAAGTATGCATGTTCATAACTATTCCTGATGGAAACATGAAAAATTGCAGAAATTGAGCCTAAGGTGCAGCTAAGCAAATCCTAAACTATTCTTCTTTTCTGCAATTTAGATGGCGGAATGATGATAAAACAAACATGAAAAACTAACAGAGTTAAGAAACACTTACTGAACCATGTAGAGGCACAAGAATTCCACAGTCACTCCTCGGCCAATTTAAACACAACAAAGAGTTTCAGAATCCATGCTTTCAGTAGTCTTTGATTATAGAAAGCATCACAGTTACGGTGCGAGTCTCTGCTAGAGAGAAAAATTAGAATAACAAAGATCAAGCTACTGATCAACTAACCACCAACCAACCCCTACTCCATTCTTCAGGGTGGTATATATAAGCAAAATATCTAAAGTCATTTATTACAACCGACCTAAACAGGTCTGTAGGAAAAATCTTTTTCTAAAAACCTAATTGTTGCTGGAATTAAATGCAAGTAAGTCCTTTGGGCTGCGCCAGAGGCAGCTGAATCAAGTTGAGTTGATGAGGTGTCCTGTGTGGCTTGGTGCAGTGGTTTTGTCATAAGTATGCATTGAGTTCTGGTCCACTGATTTCCTGTCAGTTTAATGTGCAGTCATTTGTGCTGGTGAGCCTTCAATGCGTCTTCAATTGCTTCTTGACTTTCAAATCTTTCGTTTTAATGTTGGATTTGCCTTGAGCCCTGAGAAAATCTTCTCTGATACACTTTACCGCTACATTAATGGTCTTCGCCGCTTCCTGATACTCTTTGACGTGTTCTTGATCTGCATATTTGATCTGATACTCTTTAATCTTTATTCCTGGTCTCTCTCTGTCTTCAAATACGTTCAATTTGGCAAAATCGGGCATTTCCTGGCTTTTTCGGTGCAAAAAGGGCCAAGGAATCAAAATATTCCCTAAAGATTCCCCAATATGGCCCATTTCCCGTAGTGATGCGCGATTAGCGGCGAGGCGCTAATCGTGCATCAAAAACTGCCTCTATTTTTTAATCTAGGCTTCCCAAGTTGCGATTTCGCCTTTCCGCTCCTTTTCCGTTTTTTTGCTACTGACGTCAGCATGACGTCAACTGTATAGTGGATAACGTCAGCAGTGGGGTCCTGGTACGGTGACCGACATGGCAGGGTGATGTGGTGCTTGCGTGGCATGATATTTCTCTCTTTATTGCGATGCGATATACTCTCTTTGATGCGATAGCGATATCGCATCGGCGAAAAGGGAATGCGACATGTATTTGGGGAGATGGATCTAGCGATCGCTGACTTGCGATATCGCATCAGCGGAAAGGGAATGTGGCATGTATTTGGGGAGATGGATCTAGCGATCACAGACTTGCGATATCGCATTGGTGGAAAGGGGAAGGAGCACATATATGTGATATATAATACTGCGATATTGCCGACTTGCGATATCGCATCGGCGGAGCACTCATCGGGGAGAACTTTAATAGGGAAATATTGGCATTGAGACCTCTGACTGCGATATCACATCGGAGGAGGTCGAAAGGGATCGGAAGACTGTTTTGGGGGAATCGGCAAAGGTTTATTGCGATCGGAAGGAGTGAGTGTGTGCTTTTGAATAGTATTTGAGGCCTCGGGAGGGGTCCGATAATCTAGAAAGGAATTTTATGCTTTGTAAGGAGTCCGTTGCATTAGAAGATGGTTTGAAGGGGCATCATGAGGGTTCTTGCCAAGTTCCAGGTAAGCTGAGCAATTCCCGGGGGTACTTATGGTTATTTTCGACCAGGGGGAGGGGATATTTACATAAGGGGATTATTTATTTAGCTTTAGTAGGGGGATGGGGAAAATCTAAGGAGTTAAATAATAATGTTAGTTGTTAATATGGAAATGACAAGAAAGTGCTAAGTTTCAGAGATCTTAGGCTTCAAAGGGGAGATAGAGCTTTGTAGAGAAAGTATGGATCCTCCTTGAGTGAAGCAGATCTTCACCAAGGCTAATGACATGGAAAATGATGAAACTAAGAGATATCAAGCAGATCTTGACCTCTTTTGGGGAGATTAGTTAATGATTTAGGGAAGAGGAAGAAAGGGAAGTTAGTTATCTCTGATTTGAGCTTCTCCACATGAAACCGCCTGATGACTGTGACCTGAGTAGAGATGATACTTTGAAAACATAGAATTGATCAGAAACCAAGATTCTGCAACCTCAAAACCACTTACCCAGCCTACTTGCCTAACATTTTTTCTTCTTTCGGTTTGGGTTCACTTAGACTTGCAGACCCAGCATTTCAATTTTTCTTTTTATGCCTTCCTATCTACAAACTACCCTTATTTCTTCCAAGGGCCCAAATTAAGCAGTTGGGCTCCTTTGATTCTCTACCTATCTAAGAATCTGCCAAGATTAAGCTGTTTGGACAGATTTTCATTCTCTATATTCTAAAACAGGAAATTGAAACCTAGGGAGACCAAGATTAGGCTGTTTGGACCTCCCTTTAGCTGAAAATTCTACAAAACTGGAATAACTCTTCAAAATTGGAATGCAGTAGATGAACTTTGAGTGGCATTCTTTCCTTGGTGACTGTTTAGCAAATATGGAGCATTACAGCATGCAAAGTATGACATATTTGGCCTGTAAAAATGTCAATCATGAAATATGAGTAACCTACTGCAGTAGGAGGCTAACAGAATCTACTGTAGCTTCTTCTTCGAGTTCTTCAGGTTCTTCCGCTTCCAGCAAATTGTAGATACTCTCCCAAGATGCTTTTCCTAAGCTGAGGTAGGTAGTATCTAATATCAACCCTTTCTTATTTGGTTCTGGTTCTTTGAGTATGACAGGGGCCTTGGTTTTCTTCACCTTCTTTCCCATTTTCTATGGATTCATCAGCTCAGAATAGCTTTGCACAAATAATGGAAAATTTAATAGAGAAATATACCTGTTCAAAGCTAATATGAAATGAAAACAGTTAAGGTAATTCACGTATGATAAACCAAATGTAATTAAATATTACCACGAGTGAAATCCTCGAAGGATTCACCCTTAACTACAACATTAAAGACCATCATAACTGCCAATTGTAGTTAATAAATGTAATAATTACCCATCGCATCGCACATATGCTTAATGGTCCTTTTAAAATGTAACTTTTGATCCTCCCAATCAACGATCAACAATAAATCGCAAATCGTGATCGGGAGGTTCATCGGTCAGGCTTAACGTTTTGGGCTGATAACCTCGATTGCGATAAAGCTAAGGAATATAATAAGGCAGAGGAATAATTGGCGGATTGTTTGATTTATTTCTTTTATCGTTCATTATTACTTTTAAGGTTTACGCCCACTAATAATACCTTTTGATGGTCTTTTCTTTGAAATGTGTGCCTTACTTTATGATATCGCAATCGGGGAATTCAAAAGGGCTTTCGCTATGTGTCATGTGGTATGTGCGATCGCCGATTGTGATTACGTTATCGGATCAGAGGTTTTAGCATAGACCTTTTGGGATGCATCCTTGTTTATCTTTGCGATATGCGATCTTCAATCGCATTATCGCATCGGAGATTTGCTTATGAGGGCTCTTCAAAGAAGGATATATCATATTATATCACATTTTAACAAAAGTTTTAGGATATTAGTTCTATCGGGTCAGACCTTTTGAAAAGGTTTTCCATGTGTTTATATAATTAAATCCAGGCATGCGATTATTATTGAATCATTGAATTCAACTAAGTCTTAAAAAGGGACTCATTTCTATTTAAAGCTTTTATAAAAAATTTAGAAATGGGGGGGCTGTTGTACAACACAACACCTTCTTGCATAAATTCCTCAAAAAAATGCTTCCCAAGAAGAAGGAAAACCATTTAAATTTGTAGTCACAAGCTCTCCGTCATCCACTAAATCTCCAATAACTGCTAGTTGATCCTTGACATGAGAAATCCCCATGAAGTAGGTAGAAACTGAATTTGATTTATTCATCATTACATTTCTAGCTTGATTCCTTAGAGTTGGCTTCATGTTTCTCTTATAGCTTTCATATAATCTTGATAAAGACATCAAACATTTCCTTTGACATCTTGAATTCTGATACATGAGGAATTAAGTGGCTTTTGAGTGAATATGAAGATATCCTCTTGGCCTTCATCACATTCTTCTTATTCTTTGTTTTGACCTCTTCCTCTTCTGGTTCTTGAAGATCTTTCCTCACATAATCCAGGAGCTCATTCTCTTCTAGGATGAGAAGTATTTTATGCTTCAATGATTTGAAATTGTCTACTCCACTTGGCCTATCTTCTACTGTGAGATTGGACACCATCTTGTAAATAACAAACTAAATTAACTTATTTCCAATTATGGATTAGTGTTTAACATTTACTTCACTTTAAGAATTTTTTTTGTTTTGTTTTATATGGTAGAAAATACCATGGGCCAATGATTTTCCAAAACCATGGACCTATAAACCAACAATTGTAAAAGAAAATTACAAAAGGTTGAGTTTTTAGTAATTAGACATATTTACCAAGAATTACTTCCCACCATTATTTATGGAATTATTTGTATAAATTTAGGTAGGGGTAAAAAGTAAATATGTTGTTACATAGACATTATAACAAACCAAAAATTTAATACGTATTTTTCCTTGCAATATCTTATTGGCATGATAATATGTTGAATTCTTTCTTATTTTTAGATCATGGTAATTATTGCCTTATGATCAATAATTACACACTTGAAAAATTCTCAATTTTAATTTTGCTTTTATTATTTTCACAGTTGAGTAAACATTATTAGATTGATATAAGATATATGACATATGTATCGATATTTGATTACAATTGAGAGCCTTGATAATAATATATATATATATATATATATATATATATATATATATATATATATATATATATGAAGGGAATACCTTCTACTACTATATAAAACATCAACATTTATTTAAAAAAAATATTTAAGGAGAATGCATATAAAAATTCAGAAAAACATATGAAAATTAATATAGCTTAACTGTTCAAAATGTATATAAAAACCAGCTTAGATCTAGCTTAACTCCAAATCTACCAAATTTCGAGAGGATCAAAGCCCTTTTCACTCCAAAAGAGGTTTGAATCTCAAAAAAATTTATCCCTCTTGGTACTTGGTAGATCCGAAGTTAACATGGATATAGGTTGGTTTATTTATTAATTATAATTATAAATATACTATTTCTTTTTAGTTTGATGTAATTTTATACCAGTAAACTATTTTATTAGTAGCTATAATTATTATTTTATTCTATTTTATTTTATTTTGTATTTTGATTGAGCACAAATTTTAAAAATTATAGCATCTCTACCATATTGGGTTAGAGAGGCATCTTGCTATCATTGATTTTTGAAAGTTAAAAAAAAATAATAATAAAATTAATTCAATTGTTTAAATGTAGATAAAGCCCATTAAGCTTTGAGCTTTAAAAAAATAATATAAATATATATTAGAATAAATACAATTAGCATGAAAAGATTATTATCAAAATAGATCGATAATTTTTTATATATTGTGTGGGAGTCAAGCTCTGATCATGCCCTAGGGTTTTGTCTTACTACTTTCCATGACAGTGTCAGGAGGGGATTTAGGAGCACCATCCTTTAGTGAAGTTATCACTTGAAAAGGGAAGGAGAAGGAATACTCCTTCTTTACCAAACTTACATAATTCAATGCCTTCAAAAAGAAACCTACCAATAACTCAAAAAGGGAGGGGCAGGGAATTATTTAGACTCTCAATCAACCAGTAAATCTTCTAGCTCCTATGGGAAGCACAAAAGTCAAAAACATGCACCCAACCCTTGAAGGCCAAAGACTAAGAAAATTCAAACTTTGGAAATAGAGGACCCAGATGTAGCAACATACAGAGAATACAAGCGTAAGCACACAATCATTTGCAAATGTATGTGCTTTTGGCTTGCAGATAAAGCTTTACATTGGTTGATGCAAGAGAAATGGAAGGCGAAAGGAGGGATGAAGCTCCATAAGGATTGCATCTTTGAGGGAGGTCCCTATTTCTTAAAATTTGTAGGCCTCTACATGAGATTTTGGAAAGAGAACTTTATGCCATAGAAGGAGGATTTCATAAGAGTCCAAGATTGGATCATGCTCTACTCCCTGCCCATAAACTACTAGTCTCCATCATCCTAAAATGGATAGGGGATACACTCAAAGAATATATCAAAATGTTAGAAGGCACTCGTGTCAGACATTATGTATCCTACGCCCAGATATGTGCTTATTTGGATGTTTCAGGTGGTCTCCCATATTCCATTAAGCTAGTCTTCAGAGATGAAATTTGGATGCAAATCATATATTATGAACACATCCCCTTTAGATGCCATAAATTCTAATAGCATCCCCATCTTGTCACAGACTGTCCTAAAAATGTCACTCAGACACCTAACTATCAAGCTCAATACAAAACAAATGAGCAAGGCTTCATTAAGGTAGCCTCTCGAAACAAGAACAACATAAAGTATCAAGGTAAATTAGACTTGCCAAGCCAAGCCAACAAGAACTGATTGGGAACACTTCATGAAGAGCAAGAAGAGAAAGAATTAGATGGAATTGAAAGAGAAGTTGTTGTTGGCGAACAAACACTAGTCCCTCTGATGGACTAGGGAAAGAATTGAGGCCCTCGATCATCTCAATATTAATTAAACAATAATTCTGAAGACATTGAAATGGAGTTGGAAGCCAACAATGACTTATCATAAGAAGGGTGATTGAAGAAGTACTAGGGGACATGGATCTCATACAAACTATGGAAATTTAGGACAAGAGAGGAGTGGAGGCCATCCCACAAGAATACCCGCAAGAAATAGAGAAGGCATATCTTTATAAAGAAGAGATAAAGCAATACACGACAAAGAAAAAATATGGAGTAGTCACAAAGATAGGCATCAAGTCCCACATATTAGCAGAACCATACAATCCAAAAGGAGTAGGACAAAATTGCAGGAGGAAGACTACCTGTCAAATATTGTAGGAGTTGGGAGAAAGGATAAATAACGAATGAAAGGTAAGGGCCTTAATCATAACTCAACAAGATTCCCAATGGAGCTTATTTCTTTGAATATCAGACATTTGAATGGACCCACAAAGAGGATACTCCTAAAAAATAAGATCATGGCAAGTAAACCTAAAATAATTTTCATCGAAGAGGCAAAAGTAGGGTTAGAATAAATCCCTTCCTTCCAAAACCAGTGTTGGAAGGGTTATGATAGCGTCGCTACTACTTCCATAGGTATAATAGATGATGAACTAATTCTATGGAATGAAAACCCATTAGTTCTCAAAACCTTTATTGTAGCCCCCATCATCCTATCTATGATCTTCCAAATCATTGACATTTAAAAAAGCCCTATGTGTCTCAACAATTTATGGGCCTCATTAAAACAAGGAAAGAATAAACATGATAAATAACCTAGAACGGATTCAAGAGCCCCTTCCAAGCACTCATAGGATCATGAGACGAGATTTTATTATGATTCTCAACTTATTGGAAAAGAGAGGAGGCCTAAGAAGACTAGATAGAGATGTACAGGCCTTCAGAGCAACAATAGACCAGATGGAAATGGTTGATGTCGAGACTCAAAATGGTATCTACCCCTGGAACAAAAAAGGAGGGGGAGACATGAAAATTTCTTCCCTCCTGGATTGGTTCCTTATCTCATAAACCATAACCTTAAGCACCCAATAAATAAAGGGAAAAATCCTCCCATTGGTAGCATGATACCATTGGCTGATAGATCTTGAAATACACCTCACAGGAGCTCCTAAAAGGATACAATTTAGGTTTGAATATTTTTGGTCGGATCAACCATAATTTCAAACAAAAATGGAGTGGTGACATGAGGATTTTCCCCTATAAGGATCCCTAATGTTCTACTTCCAGCAAAAAATGAAGCACATCAAGAATCATATTCGAAAATGGAATAAGGAGACCTTTAGGGATATCCTAAAGAAGAGAAAGGCCCTAGAGAAGAAAATGAAAGAGCTCTAGAAACATATCATCCTCAACAAGACCTCTGATTAGTTGAGACAAACAGAATTGGACCTACAAAAATAGTTGGAAACAAGAGCCAATCAAGAGGAGAAACTTTGGTAGCAAACATCAAGAGTGTAATGACTAAAATGTGGGGAGTGTAATACAACACAAATTCACAAGTCCATGATCCAGAATAAAAGAGGAAAATAGGATCCTCTCTCTCAAAATAGAGGAAGGCTCTACAATCCACTCCCATGAGGATACATCAGCTGAGCTCAACTTCTATTTTTGAAATCTCCTCACTGAACTAGTTCTAGACAGAGGGCCAACAATACAACAAATTATTTAGAACATCGCAACAATGTTGACTGATGACCTATTGACGGTGCTAGACCCACCAACATTTAAGGGGTCTCTCTGATATATGGTCCCAATTATACCTCAGACTATTTAGATAGGAGCCCTATTCAGAATATGGCCTTGTTATCAGTTTCTTAAAGATTCTCCTTGGATCTAAATGTTAACAAGAGAGAGGAATGAAAATGTTCCTTGGAAAAGAAAGTGAGTGTGCCTCGTGAATGTTCAATCACAATTGTGTCAAGGTTCTTCTATTGCCAAGGGAGAAAAGATAGTGAGCCTCTAATAGAGAGGTAATTGTACCACCCTAGTAGATACACACATAACCAATAAGGATCCATCTAACATATAGTGAACAATCCAAAAAGATGCAATGGTCAATTGATGCAGGAGCATCCAAACTTAGCTAGCAATGTGAAAGTTTGTTCACATGTTGTGGCTAAACAAGTTGAATTTCATTGACCTGATTAGTCAAAATTCAGTTTTACTGAGAGGGTTGGATCTCTCAAGAAATGAGTTGTACTTCATTATTGTAATAGTTAGAAATTGTCTTATTTTAGGTTAAAAGATAAGTTGTTAGCGTAAGTGTGTGGTAGAGATAGGAATTAGAGATTTGTTGTTAGATTGATTAAAAATAGAGATTGAATTGTTAGGAAAAGAATAAAGTGATATTGGATTGATAAAAATAAGGGAAAAAATGTAATGAAGAGAGGATTGCATGGAGCGAGAGCAAGAATAGTGTGTGGATTGTATTTTGAAAAAGAGGTCTTTTATTTGTGTGATCGGGTAAAGGCCAAGACTATGTAACTATTTTTATTGTGAATAAATGATGTTGTGCATGTGATTAATTATCAATCCTGCGGAAATCCTTGTTATGCTTTTAGATTCTTTGTATTCGAGGCAGAGTGATTATTCCTTTGTTTGTTTTTATGTTTCACACCTAAATCACAGGATTTATAGAGGTCGGAGGCTTTTTATACAATTATTATTGTTTGATGCTGCTTTAATCCCAACCGTTGGATCACCGATATCAGATTAGCGAAGTTTATATACATGGTTTTGATCCCGCAAGTGGAAATCCAATTTACACTAAGAATCAGTGAAAAACATAGAGCAGATACGAAATCCGGACTTGAAACATTATATACGGAGGCTTTTAACTTTATCTGGTCTGTGGATCTAAATCACATTGCAACTCTGAAGTGGAAGGAACCTGACAAGTGGACTTGCGACTTGTGATCGTGCGATTCCATCGTGACCATTGGATCGTGTTGTGGCCACAACCACCACCCTTTTAAAACATGCTCTGGTAGCAAATTTGAATGGGTCCCATAGAAGTTTGATCTTTCACTTCTTCGAATGATCTGTTTTATCTCAGGGATTTTAACTCTATGCCGAGTCAAATCTTCAATTATTAATGGTCAAGCCCCCCCTGAATAAATCTCTGTAGCATGATTCATTTATAACCCAGTCTAGCCCTAAATTCATATCCTTCATCAGGACTCTTTCAATACTCATAAATCTTCATGGTGCCCTATGCCCACACATATAACCACCCCCTACTCTTTACTATGGATGCATATGGACTCAACCCTCAAAACCTCCCATCGCATCCTTATTTCTATATCAATACTTTGATAATAGAAGTACTATACAACATGCATAACTTAACCTTTCCGCTTATCGCAATCAACACTGATACACAACGCACACCACGATACACTGGACCCACCGACATTATTAACCATAACACATATTTATTTCAGGTTTGGAACCCATCGCATATCATAATCGGCGGAGTCCAAGGCTTGTACATGTTAGGTTCCTATACCAATAGGTTTCAATTTTCATGATTGATAGTGGAAGGGCTAAATATGTTCATCATTGCATGTTGCAAAGGTTCCATATTTTGTATACAGACTAGGAAAATTAAAAGATGAAAAGAGGGTATGCCTTAAAATAATAATCAAAAGGCAAGAAAATCAATTGGTCAGAAAGAACAGCGAAAATGAACCCCAAATCAAAGACCAGGAAAGTGGCCACTCAAAATGCCACTACTATCTTATTGACAGCATCACAATGTGCAAATACTGTTGCTAATCATACTTAATGGATGGCCCAACAGTTCAATCTAGACCATGCCATGTTTAAATTGTTTTTTGTAGAATAGAGAATGATTCCTGTCCAAACAGCTCAAACTTGGCTGATGACTAGCTAGGTAGAGAAATGAAGGAGCCCAACTGCTTAATCTGGGTCCTTGGAAGAGATAAGGGTAGATTTAGATAGGAGGGCAGTTAAAAGAAAAGAGGATAATCACGGTTTGCTAATCTAAGTGCACCCAGCTCAAGGAAGAAAAAATGTTAGGATTGTTAAGCTGGGTAAGTAGTTTGAAGTTGCAGAAGCAAGTGTGTGATCATTATTTGGCTTGTCAAAGAAGGACTCATCTCATTCATAGGCATTGACACCATGGCAATGGCCTGATGGTACAGCAATGGAAGCATGACTAATTTCCCTTCTTTCACCCAAAGATCATTTACTAATACTCCCCAAAGACCTTGGGATCTGCCCAATAGTCTTGTTTCATTTCATTCTAGTACCAGTCCCAAGTCAAACTCTCAGTTGACTAAAGGAAAAGAAGCCACATTTCTTGTGTAACAATCATCATTCTGAATTCCATTCCTCTTCTGTGTCTAAGTTTCATTTCATAAGATTAGCATTTTCCCCTGCATTTTCACCCCACAAAGTCATATTAACAACTAATTTTATTATTTAGCTCCTTAACATTGCTTCCCTTCCCTAGTTCTACAAAAAACTATATAAAAATCCCAAAAATCTATTTAATACCCCACCCCATAGCAATATAGCTATATAAGTCAGTCTTGGGAAATATTTAGTCCATCTGGGACTAATATTAACCCTCCCCCACCCCAAAAAAAAAACTATGGAATTTGATTAAACCCTTGGGTAAAATTAATAACCATAGTGCCCCTCGCTAAACCAAAGTTTAAACCCACCCCCGCTTATATTTTTTCTTTTTTCTTTTTTTATTATATATGGCGGGGCCCGTACCTAACCTTCCGCCACCACGTATCCCCCACCATTATTTTAATGTTTTTTCAACCGGTGGGCTCCGTAGTTAATCTCCTGCCGCCATGTAACCCCCGCCAGCCGTCCGATGGTCAACCCTCCGGATCCAAGAGTGGGTGGTCATTTTCACACACAAGCCGGTGGATGTTTAGCATCCGGGGGATTGGCGGTTTCACTGCCGTACCCCCGCCACGCATCGCCTTCCCGGTGTGTTCGGAAGCCCCTCCCCCGATACGACTTATGCCGAAAGGTGGTGCGGGGAAAACCGGATACCAGCCTCCGCCCCTTGACGTCAACACCACGTCATCTGTGACGTCACCGCCACGTCCGCACCCTACCGTCGTGCCATTGCCACCTAATCCGCCCGCGTCCATGCCCTGCTGCCGTGTCCTGTGCCACCTCACCACCCACATCAGAAGTCCATGTCATCTTGCCGTACCCGGGACCTGCCGATGACATCATGCTGATGTCATCGCCAAAAAGTGCCAAAAGTGCCAAAAAGTCCGAAATTTGCATAAAACAACGCAAAAAGACCGTTTTATGTCGTTTTCATTGGTTATTTTGGGAGCGATGTGCATGCCATTTACATCAAATTGCTGCCCAACCTGGAATTTAGCCGTCCAAGCTGCTGCTGCCTGCAAATTCGACTCAATTTTTCACCATTGTACCAGCTCAACACCCTCTGCGCCATGAAAACTAGGTATTTGCCCACAGTCAACCTTTTTCACCCCTGTTTTCGCCATTTTGTCCATTTTTACCTGCATAGAATTCTGCAAGCTCCCACACTGAGCCAATTATGCACCTAAGTGTTGTCTAAATGCTCTGGTTAGCCTCCTCTTCCCACAAAGCTCAGTAAACCCGCGTCCGTCTGCGAAATTTACTTGAAAATTTGGTTTTAAGAGCCTGTGCTGCCGACAGAGGTTCACATAGTTATTCACCAACCACTCTCACCAGATTTCTCTCTGCAAAAGTCGACCTACTCAGCTCAAAGACATTTCTATTTTCCCTGCAGTTTCCCCACAAGTTTGTCAATCAAGATAAAGTCTATTGAAACTCTGTGATTTCTCCTTTAACACACTTTACAAACAGGAAAAGCCACTGCCAGATACAAATTCAGTTTGCAGTTTGCAATAGTTGTACTAAATCCGGGTTTCAAGTATAAGCACAAAAAGTTTTCCATATGGCCGCTCTAGCAGCTTTAAATGTTGCTCCTATCAATGCACCTAACAAGGAGCTTGAAAAGCTGCCTTTAGCTCACAGGGATTATCTAATTCAGGATTTGGTGGGAGACAGAAACCACTTGCAGACCTTCTGCCAGCTGAGAAATAGTTATTTAAGCAATAGTGACATGTATGGCATTTGGGAGTCAAACTTTCCCATCTATTTCTTGCCTTCTGTAAACATTTTCCCTGAGATAATTCACCTCTGTGCTGAAAATTATGACCCAAGCCTAAGAGCTGTCAAGTCTCCATCTAGGAGCATACTTTTTCATATTACTCCTGATTCCATCAATCAGAAGTTGAATTTCAAACAGACCCAACTGTTCATCCCTTTCTCCATGAAATACCTATTGGATGAAGGCCCCAAACTCTCCAGCACTGAGATTGCTATAATTGCCAAGACATTTATGAGAGAAGACCGCCAACCTACAGGGCCACCTCCTTTCCTATATGTCAATTTCAATGAGGTAGGCAAGCTTCTTGTAGACATGATATCCTCCGTGATGGGTTTCAAAACAAGTGAGCATATCGATGAAACAATGTTGGTCCTCTTGTCTGCATACAGCCTTGGAAAGCTCCCTACTGTTAAGTACAACTATTGCAAGTTCATTGCCAATAAAATGCATGACCAACTGCTAAAGCTAGATAGGGAGGCAGTATTCAAATATTCATCATATATCTATCATTTGTTCATGTATTATCAGTCAGATTGTTTCCAATGCCCCATCAAAACGCTGGATTCACAGGGTGAAAGGAGTTCTGTTATCTTTTGGTCATCAGTTTTTCATCAAGTCCAGAACTCTCCATATTCTTACTATGAGTTCATTGACCTATTTGTTTATCCAGTCTCATGTTTCTTAAAGAGAACTCCTCCTCCTAGATTGTCATATGACATGCAGAAAATATTGCAGTTGTATAAGAATTATAAAATAGGTGATTGGTATCTATACCAAAATCACACTGTCATTAGGATCTATGGTTGTGAGCTCTTTCCCTACGGGCTCCCAAGATATGTATCCATGAGATTGTTTGCCTTGGAATACTATAGGCAACTCATTAACTCAGATCTTACTCATTTTCATAGTGCCAAGAAGAAAGCTAGCCTGAAATTCAAAGACCATCTAGGCCCCTTTATCATGAACAATAAAGAAGGTTGGGAAGATGCTGATCAAATACTGGGGCAACAACTTAAACTAAAAAGGAGTTTATGGTGGGTCCCTTATGACCCTGATGGCTTTATCAGTGCTAGAAGAGTCAAATATAGGCTGTTAGCCTATAACCATTGTCAAATTCCACAAATTGAACAATATGCCAACAAAGATGAGTGGGTGCCAGGAACATTAATTGAAGAGTTCACTCAAGAAGAGATAATGGAGCAAAATGTCAAAGATTTAGAAAAAACTCTTGACTTGGATTCTTTTCACCAGGTGACATTCAAACTGCCACACCAAGTTGGAGAAGGCACATCCACTGCTGCAGCTACACAGACTGCCCAACAAATATCTACAACAACAACAGCTACAGCAAAGGGAAAAGAAGTGATGGATGCACAGCAGGAAACAGAGACAGAACACCCCACCACTTCCAAAGATCAAAGTCAAGGGAAAGCCCCTCCACAGCAGACTGAAACATCACAAATTCCAGTCTTACAAACTCCTCTTAATGAGGAAAGAGGTAAAAAACGGGATAGAGAGGATCCCACACCTCCAAGTGGGTCAGCACAGCAACCAGAAGCCAAGAGGCAAAGAATTGATCTTTAGGCTGAAGAAGAAATCAGTGAAGAAATTCTACAGAGCCAGAAAAGAGAGAGAGAGTCCAGCCAGCAGACTGCTACCAGCTCATTCCAGCAAGAACAAGGTATGCAACATAGTACAAAGGTGTCTTCTTCTAGGCAGCAAGGCAAACAACCAGCCGGTATTAAATGAACTTTCATGGAGATCAAGGCATAGAATGAACTATTGAGAATACAACTTTATGATCAATTCTTGAAAACAACACCCTCCAAGCAACGAAAATTGATGGCGGCTTATGATATCAAGGAGGACAAGATGATTTTAAATCATTTTAAGCCTAAATTTCCACACCCCAAATCATCTGCAGATTACATAAAGACAAACATGGAAGTCCTCTCTAAGGACATACATCCAATGGATCAAATTGAACTGCATAAGCAAACAAGGGAAATGATCTATGCCACGCTTGCAGACAAGGCCATGCTGGCCCATCAATTAAAAGAATCATTGAAAAATACAAATACTCAATTGGATTTGGAAAGGATGTCTTCCACTGCTAAGGATAACCGAATAAAAACTTTGGAGGACATTACTGTTGATCTAGGACATAATCCTAAGGACCCAAAGGGTATCAAGGCCCTTATAAAGAAGAAAGAAGATGATATTGCTGCACTCAGAAAGTAGGCAAAGCTGCCTGCAACCATTCACCCTCAAACTGCAGATCTTGTACAGGAAAAAGGGGTTGATGACACCATGGATTTGCTTCTAAATATGAATCAAAGAATACTACAGATGGAGGGAGAATTGGAGAAAGATTTGCAAGATAAACAGGGAGAGTCAACCTCCCAGCCACCTCAAACATCTACAACTCTTGGCCCTGCTCCCCCTACACAAACAGCAGCAGCCCCTCCTGCCATTCCAACACCTACAACGGCTACATCAACTACAGATGCTACAACAGTAACAACAGCAGCACGAGAATCTAGCATGAGTATGGAGGACCTAATGAAAGCTGTCAAGGAGCTTGAAATTCAGGTGACATAAGTAAAAGAGGACAAAGAAAGGTTGGCCAAGCTAGAAGCCAGTTATGACAAGTCCAAAATGACAGTGGCCGAGAAGCAAAGGCAAATAAAAGCCCTAGAGACCAGAGTAAAAGCCTTAGAAAAATAACTGTCTCTAGAGAAAACTCTGACTGATATCAAAAAGATTTTGTGGGCCAAAATTGGCCAATCAATCAATGACCAGTGGCGATCAATTCAGGTTATACATGAACAAATTGAATTAATAGGCATGGCTCAATTTCAAATTCACAAGGCCAGAGTAGCATTAGGGATTATGCCTGAGCAGGCCAACAAGATGATCCATTTCCTGAACACTCACACTAAGGAAGAATTGGGAGCACTGGATATCCACAGTCGACCAGATACTATCCTAACAGCAAAGAAGGTGCTGACCTTGAGAAATTTCATTCAGACTCTGGAAAGGAAATGTCAGGAGATGCAGGCAGAAATAAATGACTTTAGAACAAAAATAACAGCATTTTCAAAGCAGAGGATTGCCCAGCGTAGTAACCGGTGCTAGAAAACTATTGTCCTGTGAACAATATACCACCAGAATCAACAATTATGTTGAAAATCATATTACAGCGTCTACAAGCTCCACAGAAGAAGCAGGACCTCCCTTTGGGCAATCTCTTTATGATAAATTGGAGAATCTATTTTTTATTGAGCATTAGATTAATCATCTGTTTGAATTTCCCCCAAATTTCTATAGATATACTGAAGCTGATGAAACACTTATAAAGATAAGAAGACATCAGCTACCTCCAACTGATTGGTGGAAATCAATGCTGGAAGTATTGCCCAGGTGATTTTGGTCTATTTTTCCTTTTGTCAGCTTCAGATTTCAGTTACAGTACAGGTCAGAAAAGAAATCAAACACGCAGGCACTACAGGAAGCATCAAGGCAGTGACTCAGCAAAACACTAACACAAACTGCCCAGCAAACGCATATTAAAGACGCAGCTACAACCGACTTTGTTGATCCAAAAAGTCAAAGCTTGTCTGACAAAAGACAGCTAGCACACCAATATTAACTACTCCAGTTATTTCTTTCATTTACTTCCTTGACAGAGTTGGAGATGTAATTTATTACACAATGACTCAGCATCTAGATATTTTATCTCATATTTTGTATATATATAACCCCCCATAGAACGTATTGGGGGTCGGTTTTGGTGAATCTCTCTCTGAAGATCTGCATTGTATATCTCATACTTTTTTCTAATATAAATTGCTGGTGAAGTTCCTGGTCTCTGTACTGTCTGAAGGTGGAAATGATGGACTATGTTATGCTGCAGAATTCTTGTGTCGTTTAATGGAACAATAAGTTACTCTAAACTATGTTTTGTCTTTCTGTGTATGCAAAAATTCACATGTGTTCCATGATCTTAGCAACAGGGAAAAAGAATAGCTTAGGACTTGTTTAACTACACCCTCTACTCAATCTCCATTTCTAAATATGTTTTCTTAAGAACTAGCCATGAATATGAATTCTTAATTGCTCATGTTTAAACTGATTCTCTCACTATGTATACTGTTTAGGAATTCTTAACTGCTCTTAAACAATATTCTCACTTTCTCCCTCAATCAGCATAGTGAAAGATTCTTGACTGCCTTTCACTCACTGATCTCATGCTTTCATCTCCCAAATTTGAAGAATTGTTCCACAAATGCCTATCTGGCTTTGCAGCAATACCATTCCCTGAAAGAAATACTTCAGCAGTACACCATCATGAACTCCATTGCCCAATGGTTCAGATTGTTTTGTAATCTCTACACCAGCTCTGTTTGAATTCATCATCCAACCAAATTTAAAACAAAATCAATGCACCATAACTAGCCTAAATCACCCCCAAAACAATGCTAAATTATAAAGAGAGAGCCCTCTCTGGTTGTAGGTAGGCTAGGACCTGTAACTGAAAGACTGGTTAGTGGTTACCTCGGTCGTATTCCCTATAGGAAGCAGGGAACAACCTGAGTGATAACATCATTGGTGACTCCACTGGGGAAAATCAGTTTCCCTGTTTCAACATAGTCTTAGGAGATATCAAGCTTCCTATTTTTCAAAAGAGTCTCCTGTGAAGTATTGTTTAGAGCTGTGATTATAAAACATTCCCAGAAAAACACCAAAAATAGATCTGGAAGCTGGCTCCAAAGAAAAAAACTCGTTACACCAGGTCAAACCCTGACCCAGATCCTCTAGCCGTTTTTGAAAATCCCAATTTAATCCCTAAGATCCTCAAGAAGCAAGAGCAACAAGAAGAGTTTTCTGATTCAAGTACTGAAGTAGTTCAGCAAAGCTATATTCCTACCCCTGCTAAAGTGTCAGTTCATCCTCACATTACTCCTACTTCTCCTAGTTCTTCATCCACTTCCCAAGGTAACTTCCCCACTCCTCCATACACTATACATCCTACTCCTATTATCCCTATTGTTCCAGCTGTTCCACTCCTTCTTGTTGTCCCATTTATCTCTGCAAATATGGCTAACAGATATGCCCCTTTACACTTGCTTGCAAATCCAGGGGCTATGCCCCAAGATTATCAAAGCAAGATCACTTACTTTGATGGTACTGGTTCTTATACAGCACAACAACACACCAAGAAAATGCAGGACTATTTTTAGAACTATGAAATTGATGACGAGGATGTAAGGATGAAAATCTTTGTCCAAAGTTTAACTGGTGATGTAAGGACCTAGTTTAGGTCATTAGCTGCACATTCTATAGTCAATCCTGATGCCTTATACCTAATCTTCTTAAACATATGGGAAAAGAAGAAAGACCCTTTACACATCCTAACTGAGTATGATAATCTAAAACGGGGTCCACAAGAAACAGTTCAAGGCTATTGTGCTAGATTCAACAATATATACAACGCCATTCCCCAGAACCTGAGGCCCCCACCTGACTTGGCCCTAATCAAATTCCCCGATGGTTTTGATTCAGATATGGCATATCAGTTAAGAGAAAGAGCACCCCCTAGTCTGGCAGACATGCAGAATGTAGCTGTCAGTGTGGAAGCAAACCTAATTGCCAAAAGAAATAGAGCTAGAACTGAGAGAAGAACAACATTTAAAGAGGAACCTTCAGCTTTCGAGCAAAAGCTAGATGCAATCATCAAATGTATGGATAGGTTAGGAGATAGAGTTGAGACCATTGAGAGAAAATCCTCTTGGGAAGGACAAACAAGCAACACTACTAGGAACCCTAATTTTAGAAAAAATCAAAACCCAAATGCTGGGAGGACCGGTCCTGATCAGAATATCAAACCTCCATTTCAAGACAACTATGCATAGGCCTCAACCTCTAATGGACAAATAGAAAATCCCCACATCAATCTAATGGGTTTGGATAGCGAACAACAAGTATTCTTAACACAAGATGATCAACAAGCCCAAGAATGCAAACAATTTCAAACAAAATCTGGTGAGTCATTTGATTTCAGAGAAGGGTATGATACAACAGACTATGAGGTACATAAACAATATAAATTAAGAAGAAAAACCATAGATGTGCCTGAACTTACCAAACCAACACATGCCAAATTGCCTAAGAAACCCAGTGATAAAGTTGTCTTAACAGAGTCCTCAGATAGAAAACTCCAAAGGGAAGTCAAAGTGGAAGATGTATCTGATGTACAACCTTCAGTAAATCCCTCATCTACACCCCTTCTTTCAACAGAACTCTTGAACAAACTTCCAGAAAACAATCATAACTTAGATATACCTCATAACAATATATCTGGTCAAGAGAAGGTCACCCAAAATTTAGCAGAAAAAAGAAAAACTTGCTGCTCAAAATATAAAAGTTCAGATGGAAAAGCCTTTCAACTTAGAAACATAAATTGGCAAGCTTAAAATAGCCATTCCTCTTTCTGAACTAGCCAAACATGAGGTCTTCAGACAACAAATCAACAGGTCATTGCAAGTACCAGAGAATAGGGATGTAGTTAATGTTCTGGATGATCAGCCAGAACTGATTTTTGGCTTGGAAATCAATGGCAAATCAGTGGATGGAGGTGTCCCTCCATTTTATGTGAGCCTAAACATTCATGACAAAGTGCTACACAATGCCATGTTTGACTCAGGTGCCTCCCATAATCTAATGCCCAAGTCAGTAATGGAAAAACTTGATCTAGACATCACAAGGCCCTATAAAGACTTGTTTTCATTTGATTCCAGCCAGGTAAGATGTCTAGGCCTTATCAAGGACCTTTGTGTGTCCCTAGTCCAATATCTAGCTAAAACAATTTTGATGGATGTGGTAGTAGCTGACATTCCACCCAAGTATGGTATGCTTTTATCCAGATCATGGGGTGCCAAACTCCAGGGATCTTTGCAGCTAGACATGTCATATGCCACAATTTTAGTCTTTGGCCAGCCAAAGAGATTATACTGAGAAACATTGATGAAATATGTGGTCAGCAGTCAAGAGAAGCCCCAAAACTTCCCAATCTACTCCATTCATTCGGACATGGACTCATTTATCTTATACAATGCTGATATGCGTCCCAGAACTGAGGTCAAACTCCTAACAACAACAGAATCAAAAAACATAAACAAACACTCTAGTGCCCAAGAACAAAAGATCATTTATGTGATTAACACAACAAAGCTAACTAATATATCACATGAATTACAAAAGCCAGACCTGCCCACTGAACAAACTTGTAAACCTGTTGAAAAAAGCATTGATCAGGAAATCTTGTGGTATTTAGAATTTGATGGGTCAGTGAACAAGCTAGGAGCAGGGGCAGGGGTTTGGATACACAATACACAAAATGACCATGCTCAAGGTCATGCATATAGGCTTAATTTCAGATGTACAAACAACATGGCCGAATATGAAGCCCTTTTGTTAGGTCTCAAACTGATTAGGAGTCTTGGAGTGACCAAAGTTTCCATTTTAGGCGATTCCGATTTAATTGTACAGCAGATAAAGGGAAATTTTGTTACAAATGATCTCAGGCTAAGGTCTTATAGGGTAGCAGCAACTGAGTTACTCAACAGCTTCTTGGAATTTCAGCTCACCAAAATACCTAGAAGCCATAATTTACATGCACATAGTTTGGCAACTTTTGCAAGCACCTGTAAACTTCCTTTTGGGTGTAACCACCAGTTCACTGTTGAGATTAAACACAGACCTGTTGTCCTAGATAATGTAAAGAATTGGCAAGTATTTGAGAATGATACACAAATAAATAATTTTTTGACCATGGAAGAAGAATTCTCAAGCATAAACATAGACACAAGCACTAGGGATGACCAACAACAAACTGATAAAGTGAAAACTAATATATCAGCTGAAACAGCAAATGTGATGTTGCATCCAACAACCTTTGACTGTGCCAATTTACAGAAGCTAAAACAAGTAGACTTTGGTGAAATCATTGAAGAAGAATCTGAAGTAATAGAACTGAAGGATAATTTCCTGCCCACAGGCCTAACTCCTTTAGAAGACTTTTTTGACTCAAATGACATTCCTAAGAAGCCAAAGATGCAACCCCTAAATGCAGAAATTGAGGAGTGTAATATTGGGACCACTGAAAATCCCAAAACATAACCTTACCTCCTGACAAGAAATCAGAATACATTTAACTGTTTAAAGAGTTTCAAGATGTGTTTGCCTGGAGTTATGAAGACCTTAAATCCTATGATACTTCAGTCATCCAACATACTATACCCTTGAAAGAAAACCAGAAACCTTTTAAAAAAAAGTTGAGGAGAGTGAATCTTGTCCTTCTTCCCCTAATTGAAAAGGAAGTGAAACGAATTTACGAAGCTGGAATTATTGCACCTATAAGATTTTCTGAATGGATTTCAAACCTTGTACCTACAAGAAAGAAAATTGGGGAGATAAGACTGTGTGTTTACCTGAGAAATTTGAACAAAGTCTCTCTCAAAGACCACTACCCCTTACCAAAAATGGATCACATCTTACAGAGGATAGTGGGAGCTTCAAGGATCTCACTATTGGATGTTTCTCAGGATTCAATCAGATTTTAGTTCAGCCAGATGATCAAGATAAAACAACTTTTACTACACCTTGGGGAACCTTTAAATATGTCAAAATGCCTTTTGGACTCAAGAATGCAGAAGCCACATTTCAGAGGGCAATGGACATAGCCTTCGCTAAAGAAATTCATGACTTCTTAGTCATATACCTAGATGATCTCACAGCTTTCTCAAAATCAGACCAAGAACATTTTGAACATCTCAGACAGGTGTTCTTAATTTGCAGAAAATATGGCATATCTTTGAACCCAAAGAAATCACTATTTGGCCTAGAAGAAGGCAAACTCCTAGGTCATATAATTTCAAAAGATGGTATAAGAATTGACCCTGATAGGATTCAAGCTATCCTTCAAATCCCTCATCCAAGAAACATCAAAGAATTACAAGCTTTTCTAGGAAAGATGAATTTCCTAAGAAGATTCATTCCTAACTTGGCCGAACTAATAAGATTGTTGAGTAACATGCTCAAGAAAGATGCCAAAGTCAAATGGACAGTAGAAGCCAAGCAGGCCTTTGAGGAAATCAAGGTAGCTTTGACAAGAACACCTGTTCTTACAAGTCCTAGATTTGATAGAGACTTTATAGTCTTTTCCTTTGCATCTGAACATACAATTGTTGATGTCTTATTACAAAAAGATGACTCAGGATGTGAGAAACCCATTGCTTTTTTCAGCAGAGCCCTTAGAGATGCCCCACTTAAATACCAGATCATGGAAAAGCAAGCATATGCCCTTGTCAAGGCTATAAAGGATTTCAGAGTCTATATCTTGTACTCTCACATAATTGCCTATGTTCCCAATGCAGTGGTCAAAGACATTTTAACTCAAGAAGGAATTGAAGGTAAAAGGGGCAAATCGATAGCCAACATTTTGGAATATGACATAGAGATTAAGCCAACAAAACTTATAAAAGGACAAGGGCTAGCTAAACTAATGATTGAAACCAATTTCCAAGCCCTTGACATCAATGAACTGGATAACGAACAGGAGATGGAAACTCCACAGATCAATCAGGCTTTCTTACAATCACCTTGGTATACTGACATATGTTTTGTATTGTTAAACCTGCAAGCTCCTCCAGGGTTATCCAGAACCAAAAAGAGATTTTTGAAAATGAAAGCTTATAAGTTTTGTATCATAGATAAAGTATTATTTTGGAAAAATCATGAAGGTATTTTGCTTAATTGCCTAACTCCGGATGAAACTGATAAAGTCCTTAGAGAATTTCATGCAGGGGATTGTGGAGGGCACTTATATTGGAAATCAACAGCTGATAAAATCCTAAGGGCTGGATTTTATTGGCCCTCCCTGTTTGCTGATGCAAAAAAGCTTGTAATGTCATGTCATAAATGTCAAACCTTTGAAGGAAAGAAAAAGTTGTTGCCTTTACCTCTCAAGCCTATCTCAACTGAAAAACCATTTCAACAATGGGGTTTATACTTCATTGGGGAAATTCACCCTTCATCCTTTGGCTAGCATAGATGGATTTTGACAGCTACAGATTACTTTACCAAATGGATAGAGACCATACCTTGTAGATAAGCCAATGACTCAATCATCATACAATTCCTAGAGACCAATATCCTATCCAGATTTGGTTGCCCAGAAAAAATCATTACAGACAATGCAGTTGCCTTTAAATCCAAAAGAATGTTCAATTTTTGTCACAAATATCATATTACCCTAGGTCATTCCACAACCTTTTATCCTCAAGGCAATGGCCTAGCTGAGTCCTCCAACAAAAGCCTCATTAACATCATCAAAAAGATCTTGGAGGAGAACAAAAAGAATTGGCATAAGAAGCTGGTAAATGCACTATGGGCAGATAGATTGACCACTAAAAGATCTATTGGTACAAGTCCAAAGGTGGGTGGTCATTTTCACACACAAGCCGGCGGATGTTTAGCGTCCGGGGGATTGGCGGTTTCACCGTCGTACCCCCGCCACGCGTCGGCTTCCCGGTGTGTTCGGAGGCCCCTCCCCCGATACCACTTGTGCCGAAAGGTGGTGCGGGGAAAACCAGATACCAGTCTCTGCCCCTTGACATCAACACCACGTCATCTGTGACGTCACCACCACATCCGCGCCCTGCCGCCGTGCCATTGCCACCTAATCCGCCCGCGTCCACGCCCTGCCGCCGTGTCCTGTGCCACGCCCTGCCGCTGTGTCTGCCGGGTTGACGTAGTGCATTATATTAGACATCACCCATCCCAGATCGCCTTTGGCTCAAGTGCACTTAACTATGGAGTTTTCCCCACAATCAAGCCCACTTAGCTTGCTACCCCATTTTCTCTACGTGAATGACTTACTTAATGCAGTTGAATCCCAAAATGATCTCTAATATAATGCACTGTGTAAACCCCCTAATACTTAAATAATAATCTTAATCACAATAACTGTTTAGTAGTAATAATAATTATTTTAATACGATTATAATTAATCTTTAATTTGATTATTATATTCATTTTAAAATAATTATTATTATTACTAAATAATTATTGTGATTACTA
The DNA here is from genome assembly GCA_000404065.3 of Pinus taeda. Taxonomy (NCBI): domain Eukaryota; kingdom Viridiplantae; phylum Streptophyta; class Pinopsida; order Pinales; family Pinaceae; genus Pinus; species Pinus taeda. The sequence continues at coordinate 96,027 of APFE030297326.1, forward strand.
TTATTATTTTTAATTAATATTACTACTAATATAATTGATATTTATTTTTTTTCACTACTGGTCATGGAGTACTCATGGTCAATGTCTGTTTACGTCCAGGATCGAACAACGCTAGGGTGGACCCCACCCGAAGGGGGTCACACCCCTCGGCCTATTTACTGACCTAACCCCAAGAGCTTTCGGGTTTCGACCCTGTGACCTCCCATTAGCGAGGCCCCGGCTTGACCGATTGAGCTAACCCTTGGGGCTATATAAATTGATATTATTATTATTAAATAATATGAAATAATTAAATATTTAATAATATTAAATCAAATTAAATATAAAAATAGTAAATAATTAGATAATAATTAAATTAAATTAAATAAAAAACTAAGACAACCGACGTTAAGACAAAATCTATCCTTAGTTGTTAAGATAAGACTTAGTGATCCAAGACAACCCACGTTAAGACGGCTCCTCGTTGGGAGGAAAGTGTATGATGGTGACGCCACTGACCACAGAGATCTTGAGATCAAAACGCGTGAATTCAATGGGTGCTTCTGACCATACGAATATTAAGATTCCAATTTTTGCACGTCAACCAGCCGAACATTCAAATGAATACTACTTGAAAAGACAGCTTAGTTGGTTACAGCAAACAGCGTCAATTTATGGATGCATTAGTCTACCCACGGTGGATCAAATCATTAATTGTGTGAGTCTTGGTAGATAACCATAATTTTCCGTGTCATGGGGCAGGTTGGCTATGA
>APFE030297326.1:105435-122223 GCA_000404065.3 Pinus taeda
TGGCATAGGAATTATGATGTTATAATATGAGGATTATTGACATGTGGTTCATTTATGTTAACTCATGATATGTCTTGATATAATAATGTAATGGTATAACTGAAGCATGCGATAGTTCCATGCCATCCGTGAGCATGCAGTTCCTTGCAAGAGTTGGCATGTGGATTATTCCTATCATACTATGATGGTATGGTTAATGTATTGGATGCATGTTGAGATGTGATGATTCACAGGACTCCACAAATAGGCCAAGAGGGCCGGTTTATTTGATGATCTCGTGCGAGCCCATACGCACGAGGGAGAATAAGTAACACCATATGGGCTGGGGAAAAAACTCAATCAACACTACATATGCCAGTGGTTCCTTTGTCTTATGTATAGCTCTTGATGGATAGCTCTTGAAGAGCTATGGGACCATCTTGAGAAGGCCAAGTGCCTGAGGTTCCAGGCTTGGTGCCTGATGATTCCAGGCTAGGTGCATGATGTTCCAGGCTAGGTGCCTGTTATTGGATTTGGATGCCGAAGTCTGGAAGGGATGTAAAGGACTTCGATGCCTGCGGCTGTGCGCCTTAGTAGTTATGGAGGGAGTGGGCCAGCCTGCGAGATGCCCGGGGTCATTGAGTACCGGACCGGATGCCTGCCTTGGGGCAGATGAGGTCTGAGTCAAGCGCGAGCCTTGGGGCCAGCCTTGGACTAGGATACAGACTGGGTTAGGCTTGTGCCTGGTGCCGAAAGTGGAAAAAGGACAAAGATTCCTTGAGATTTCCCGAGGGGTTGGGAAACTTTACGCATGACTTACTGGTTATAACTAGTTTTCAGCAGAAGGTGTTGGCAACATGAGTAAATAAAATAATACAATAATAAGAACTAATAATTAATAATAAAAACTTAACTCGGGACGAAGTTCCTTAAAGGTGGGAGAGTATTGTAACATCCTCCCTTAAAATAAATAATAACATAAATAAGAACTAAATAAAATAATACAAAATAATGAATTATAACAAAAATAATAATAATGAATAATAAAAACCCGCTAATAATAAATAATAATGAATAATAAATAAATCATAATAAAAATAATAAATAAATAAAAATGATAAGTAATAAAAATAAAAATAGTAATAACCAAAATAACAAATAATAATAAAAATAATAAAAAAAAATATAATAACCATAATAAAATAAGGAAATTATCAAAAAATTTAGCATGCCGACACTTGTAGGGTGGGCATGTGGCATGCAGACACATGGAGTGTGTGCATGTGGTTTCCCTTCCAATGTTTTGTTCTATTTAATGAATGATGAAGAGGATGGAAGGGGTTCGATCATTCTGAGGTTCTATCTTCATTCTCTTGGGAGAATTCTAAGACTTAGGAATACTGGCAGTAGTCATTGATTGAGGGCTCGGGAGTGGCCAGTTGTAGCAGAATCCTGCAAAATTGAGCCTACGGTTGGGAGGAGAGTCGTCCCCAAAATCTTGTGGTCACTTCGCAGTCGGAAAGTACAGGTATAATTTCATTTAAAGAATTGTTTTCCTTTTGACATTAGTTTTAGTTTTTCTTGTGCTGTTACAGTCCACCTGCATATCTAGTAGACTTGTGACCATTTTGCTCAAAATTACCAAGGCTTTGTAATTGAGGTGAGTAATTCTTTAGTGTCATAACTCATTGGAGCTAATATTATTTTGTACAAGAGCTTGTGTTGGGTGTCACTTTAATTTGTATAATCCTCCTTCTTAGACACTAATCACATTGACTAAATTTATACTTGAACCTTGAATCAAGTTGGTAGTAGGTTTCTCCTACTCCTTTTGCAACAAGATTGCAATCATATCCAAGTTCCACCTTAAGGGATGAACTCATTTTTGTCAAATATGTAAAGATAATTTTGGATCCCAGTCATGTGCTTGGAAGTACCACTATATACTAGCAAAGTATCACTTCCTTGAGTGATGGTTCTTGTGAGAATTGAGACAAAGACACATTCTTCATCTTTTGTCTCCCTTTTACTTTTCTAAGATAAAGAATCCTCCACATCTATTGCATGTGCATGATGATTTATTTTTCCTTTCCTTTGAGAACATTAGTAAGCAAAATTTCCTAACTTCTCACAGTTGTAACATCTAGTCTTAGATATGTCCTTCCTGTGATCTTGATCTTCTATTTTTCTTCAGATTATTGTTTCTTCTTTCTTTTCCTTCCTTTAATTGAGAAACATGAACTTTATTTTATTCACCATTGGTTTTCTCTTCCTTGGATATTGGTGTCGATTCTTATTGATGATCCAGTGGATCAGTAAAGTGTTAAAAAATGAAATTGATCAAAATTGCTCAAAACAGGTGCCAAAATATAGAGCTCACCGTCCTGAATCCAACACAAATTGAATTTCTCAAAACCAACATCATATGCTCAAGATATCACGTTTTCATCATTTTCCTAAATAAGTAAAAAATTTATAGGTTGAAGGACAGGACTACTGACTCAGTAGGTTGTACAGTGAGTCAAGAGGCTGACTGGGTACCCTTAGGCCAATCACAAGCTGACAAGTGGCATCTTCTAATTTTGGATCATGGTCAAATTTTGTTTAGCTGGTGGTTTTTGGAAGTGGTCCAATGGATGGGAGCCACATGACCCAATCATGGGTTGCCACGTGGCACCCTTATGGCGTGTTAAAAAAATTCAAGGTCAGACAAGCCTCAATAGGGATCGAATCACTGACGTCATGGAAAACAATGCAATGCTCTAACATTATGTTGTTGGTGGTGCTTACAATACATATGGAAAAACCCCTATTTAAACCTTCCAAAATTCATGTTTAGGGGATGAGGTTGGGGCTAAGCCCTTAGCCCTAGGTAAATACATGCCCCATAGAAACATGGAGGGGCAACCAAGGGCTCATGGCTTAGCCCCAGCCCAAGGTCATACCTTATACCACATAACCATAGTGTTGAGGTGTTAGCACTGACAGGTTGAGAGATGGGTCGAAGCCCTAGCTCCAAGTCCCACAGATCATCACAAGACCAAAGCAGAGGATTCAGGTACTATAGTTGGGAGGGGCTAAGTTAAGCCCTAGCCCAAGGCATATGATGAGCCACCAAAAAAGGTTTGAATGAAAAGGAGCCAGGTGATGAGTGTGGCAATACTGGGTTTTATGGAGTTGGTGGAATCGTGGTCCAATGGTTGGCGAGCCAAACCAAGAAGGGTAAGCAGTTAGCCCTAGTCCCCAGTAATGGCCCATGTGCCCAGATATTTTCACCCATAAGGTTATTGGGAAATTAAAACAGACGACAAATTGCACCTAATCCGGAATGAATCTCGACGGGGCTAGGAGAAATTGGCACTCAACAGTCACCAAAACTACGAAATTTGTAGAATGGTTAGAGGGAGGAGCTAGTTTGTAGAGTAGTTAGTAGCAAAACTTCTCTACAGCATAACTTTCTCATTTTTTGGTCAAATTGAGCCTAATAACAACCCATCTTGGGCTTTTTGGATCTTCTGAAGCCATTGGAGACATTATTTTTACATTCTAAGCATTGTAAATCCATGAAATCACATATTTGAGCACTTAATGAAAGAGGCCCAACATTAGAAGTTGGACTAGGAGATGTAGCCCAAGAGTAGTGAACTCCTTTCTCATTTTGTTGTCTTTTTTTTTCTATGTATGGTATATCTGTCTCTATTTTTATGTTGCAAGTGTAGTTTTAAAACCATAAATTTATGTACTTTTTCAAATTGGTCCATTGCCTAAAATATATAAAAATATACTTGCAAACTTTTCATAAGGCTTAAAGTTTGTAATACATATAAGTTTGGTATCAAAACTCAAGGTTATTTTGAAGGTTTGATTTTCTTTGCAAATCTTTTTTTTATGCATACAAAGTTGAAGTTGAAAAGACGATAAGGAGTGCTTACAGAGCCAAATCCTCAAGTGGTTTCAAGGAAGCTACAAATACCTCAAGCTTCACCAGTCATGGCACATGAAGAATGTCATGAGGGGATGTACGTTGGGTAGGGAATCGCCCCCAAGGCATGTTTTGGGGCTCAAAGCCCGAGTTTTGACCAAATTTTGTTGTAAAGCTCCACTAATTGCGAGCACGGGGCACAAAAGTATAATAGAGTCATAGGGTTGTCCCTAGTTTTGTAATGTAATGTTGACTACATAGACCTACCCATGGTCTGTGGACCATGGGATTGTATAAATAGAGCGAGGCTCTAAGTGTAGAAAGGAGATAGATAATTGAAGAGGAGCATGAAAGGTCTAAGTGATTGAGTCACAGTGCAAAGTGTGTCTTTGGGTCGTAGTGCAGGAGAAGGCTCTACAGCTAAGTGCACAAAAGCCTAGTAGTCCGCAGCTGAGTGCACAGGGTGGAGTCGAGTCTATAATCGAGGAAGGAATTAATAAAGAGAAGTTTTATCATAATTCCGTGTATGTGTTCTTGGGTCAATACATGTTTAATTTGAAAATGCAGTGTTTATTTACTGCGCACACCTATATGAATGATTTATATTGTTAAGTATAACTTAAAGCTAAGATGATCACTAACATTGGAATACCAGAAAAGTCTTGGGTAATAATGCAAAAGCACAGTGATCAGCCATTAAGTAGGGTTGCATGTAAGCAGTATACTAGGTTGCGAGGTGTGGGAAAGTGCGTGAAGACACCTGTGCACAGGGTTAAACCATGGACCACTTGAACTCATCAGACATCTCCAGGGTGCAGAAACCTGGTTCTAGCACCCTCCCATACTACTTCGGGTGAGACCTCAGTCCACGCTCCGCGGACTGTTGCCAAAAGGGCCAGTAATACTGGGATTTGTTTGGCTAAATCAACTCTGAACCTGGGTCAAGCCCCAATAAGCCATCAAATGGTTATGTTGCCGAGACCTTTCATTGTGCCCCCCTCAAGTTGGTACCCTTTCAACCAACCTCGCAATAGGATCCTAGACAGTAGCGCAGACATTGTGCATGCACACGACGAACACAATAGTGTTGCCAAAAGGGGCACTAGTAACATTAAATGAAGCTGACAAGTTTTTGGGGCACATGATGAAAGGTCTTGGCGTTAATCTGGCTACCCTCCCATGCGAGACACTATATTTGTTGTTGAATGGATAATGGCAAAGTTGCGCACAAGGGAGAGCTATGTGCTCCAAGTCCTTAGCGAGCAAAAGATAAATATGGAACAACTCATCTTGAAGCATGACGAATTGGTCTCGCAAAATCAACAGCTAGTGCAAGTGATAGGTGATGCTTGCCGAAGAGTCGCAGAGCTATCCATCCCAGTAGATCTACCAGCAAAAGTGCAAATCCACAAGTTAGCAGCAGGAGTCCACGAGGTCAGGGAAGAAATGACAATGATTCAGCTGGAGCTGAATCTTCAGATCATCGAGCTGCGGTTAAAGGTGCAGCCATCCACTCCCCCAGAAGTTAGAGAATAGCGCACTAGCACTATCACAGTGAGATTGGAGGAAATTGGAGGTGTAGTACGAGACTGCACCAACATGTTGGAAGAATCACTTGAGGTCCTCACCACTCTGCAGGAGGATCCCACCATCCAACACTTAGAGATAGAGGGGCACGAACTCCAACATTGGTATGACAGTGTTTGAAGAACTGCACAGACACTGGTCCTCACCCAGCGACTTATGAGGATGTAGTAGGCTAAGGCATTGAAAGAGCAGGTGGACATGACAAGACATAAGGAGGTAGTTCTAAAAGCACACGTCTAGCCTTGGATCAATGAGGCCTTCACTATCATGGTAGACATCGAAGGCAAGCTCGCACACATACAGGGAATGCATACATTGCTGTAAAGAAGCACTCGAGACACAGAAGTCTCGGAACAATGGATGTAGAAGATCCTGCAAGTAGCAACTTAGTGCATTGCAACCTCAACACAGTTCGAGAACAGTTGGAGGGACTTCATGCAAATATCGCCGCATCGACAAAGTGACTCAGGGCAAGTCACGATGTTTGTGTTGGGGGCCTGTTGGGCAAGGAATCCCCCACAAGGCATGTTTTGGGGCTCAAAGCCCAGGTTTTGACCAAATTTTGTTGTAAAGCTCTGAAAAGTGCGGGTGCGAGGTGCGAAAGTATAATAGAGTCATAGGGTTGTCTACCCTAGTTTTGTAATGTAATGTTGGCTAGATAGACCTACCCATGGTCTGTGAACCATGGGAATGTATAAATAGAGTGAGGCTTTAAGTGTATAAATGAGATAGATAATAGGAGAGGAGCATGAAAAGTCTAATTGATTGAGTCATAGTGCAAAGTGTCTCTCTGGTTCGTAGAGTAGGAGAAGGCCCTGCAGTTGAGTGCGTAGAGGCCTAGTAGTCCACAGCTGAGTGCGTAAGGCGAAGTCGAGTCTGTAATCGAGGAAGGAATTAATAAAGAGAAGTTTTATCATAATTCTGTGTATGTGTTCTTGGGTCAATACATGTTTAATTTGTAAATGTAATATTTATTTACTATGCACACCTGTATGAATGATTTACATTGTTAAATATAACTTAAAGCTAAGATAATCACTAACATTGGAAAACGAAAAAAGTCTTGGGTAATACTGCAGAGGCATAGCAATCAGCCCTTGAGTAGGGCTATGCGTAGGCAGTATACCAGGTTGCGAGGTGTGAGAAAGTGCACAAAGCAACCTGCATGCAGGGTCGAACTGCGGACCACTTGAACTCATCAGACATCTCCAGGGTGTGGAAACGTAGTTCTAGCACCCTCCCATACTACTTCGAGTGAGATCTCAGTCCACACTTTGCGGACTATTGCCAAAAGGGCCAGTAGTACCAGGATTTGTTTGGCAAAATCAACTCCAAACCTGGGTCAAGCCCTAATAAAACAAAAATGTATGAGGATGAGAGAAATTTTAGAAAATCTTTCTTTGAAAAGCTGAAAGTTCTATTTGAAGGGAGAAACAAAAGGTTGTAAGGAGAGAACTCAAATCCTCCAAAAGGTAATTGAGGAAATGGTGACAAACCACCACCTCTACCTCCACCTTTTCCTTCACCTCCATCTTCACCGCCATCTTCTTCTAGTTCAACTCCCTCATAGACCCCTCCAAGAACTCCAAAAGGACATGTTAAAACACCTTTGTTAAAGCTTGATGTCAAATTTCAATTGCTTTTGTACAACGGGGAATTAAATTCTCATAAATTGGATAATTAGGTTCGTCAGCTTGAAGTCTATTGTATGATTCAACAAATTGATGATTATTCCACTAAGATCCAACTTGTGTCTCTTCATTTGGAAAGTGTAGCTATCATATGGTGGGAGGCCGAAACCCAAGAGGATTTAAAGAAAATATGTAATATAATTTCTTCTTGGAATTATTTCACAGCTGCATTATGGAGACAACTTTATCCATTATCTTATATGTTGAAAGAAATAATGGGCTGAAATTTTTTTAGACAAGCAAAAGGTATTGTTATAACACCATTTACCACTCTTGGTAGGTCTAATGCTCTAATTATGGCTTAGGGAAACCCTTCCTTCCAGACTTGGTCCAAAATCTAAAAAACAATGTTTTATTCCCTATACGCTACATTGCCCTATGATAAAAGCATGTACACGTGAGTCAATATTGTTGGAAATAATATCGAGAGGGGGGGTGAATCAGTATTTGAAAATAAATATGTTTTTCATTTCCATAATCAAATTTATATACGCTACTTCAGTGGAAGGAACTCATGTGTGCACACAACTGTTCTTAAGGCAACCAACGTATATCTAGTGAACTTATGATTCAATTAATTCATCATATGTTGATCTTTAATTTGTGCATCAATACTTTATTAAACATTAAATAGTAACCATGTGCAGTTAATAACAGAATGAACCATCACACATAAGTAACACACATGAACATCAAGATTTAAGATGGAAACCCAATGTGGGTGAAAACCACCTGTTGTTATCGTCTCTGTCTTCTTTTAATAATAAGAAAATTTGTTTACAACATTGTATTAGTGCAGACTCATACCAGTACACAAGGTTCTACTTGCAGAAGGTTACAACCTTCTCTCATTCTCCATCTTCTATTGGAAGGGAGCTACAACCCCTTAGCTCTTGTACTAGCCGATATGTTTACTAGTACATAGGCACCAATCTACGGAAGGCTAAGACCTTCTTTCTTACTCTAGGGATCACGTTTCATAAATTTTGAGATTGGATGCTCTTGGTACACAATAATACACATGAAGGCCTTGTTTCATCCAATTTTCATACTGGACCCAACAACAACATTGAAGCTTAGAATCAATCATCATTGCAATAAAACCATCAACTACATCTGCATCAACCAATAACTGAAACTCAATATCACTCTCTGAATCAACCAAAATCAATCAATCACTGACAACCTCTAAACCTCTGACACAACTGAATCAACCATTCATTCATACTTAACCAACTTCAACAAATCCAATGGAACAGATAGATCACTGTAACTAGTACATAGATCTGAACCCAGAATACTACATCATCATTCAGAACCAACTGAAACTTCAAAAACATGGATCAGAGTGTATACGTAACTTGGAACATCGAAACCAGTGTCTATACGCAACTTCATCAAAGCGAACCAGCGTATAGATCTATAAACACTTACTTATAACTTCGCTACCCTTCCCGACCTCAGACATACCTAGATCATCAAATATAAAGAACAAAACATGTGTCAGCAATTAGATCTAGCCCATCAGATCACACAATAATTAGTAATTATTATTTTGATCCATCATTAGATCTCATCCATCATCACTGAAGCAAATCACAATCAATCAATCTGAACACTATCACAAGAACCCAGTCACCAGAATATAAAGCAAAACCCAGAACTCTGCATCAACAACCAGAACCAACTATAACTTCAAACATCATAATTCATAAGGTATCAACTAATTCAATGTGTCGAACCAGTGTCTATACGTGCTTTTCCTAAAGTGAAACATCGTACATATCTGCAAATGCTAACTTAAAACTTCACAAACATTCCAGACTTCAGTCATACCCAGATCATATCCTTTACAGAATAAAACATGCATCAGTATTTAAATCTAGACTATCCATGATCAAATCACATAATGATAATACATTTAAGGCTTTATGATCCCGATCCATCAACCATCATCAACCACATGGGTGCATCCTTAGATCAGATCAAGAAACACATTAGAAGCTCATAACCTGCATATATGATCTAACACTTCAAAGGATATTCAATCCTTGCACACCTTGGCCTAATGATCTTCTCCTCCTTATATAGTTTTAGGCTTTTCTCAATACCTTGGACCAAACCCACTTAGGACCAATACCTTGGACCAAATACCTAGGGTGAATACCTCGAACCAAATACCTTGGATCAATACCTTGGACCAAAATACCTTGGACTAAATACCTCGGACCAAGACCTTGGTTTTCCAACATGTACTCACCTTTCCTCCTATGAAAGTGCATGTATACGTGTACGCTCTTTTTGTTCTGTTAATCTGCATGTATACACCATTTTTATACAATGAACCCATGTATACAACTTAACATACCTGAAAATGTCCTTTTTATTCAACTTCTTGATTTTGATCTGTAGTCCTTTGTTCCTTCATCCTATTATTTTGTATCTTTACTTTGTTCCCTCTGAATAGACCTATTATAATGTGATTTTCCTTTGCACATCTCTTCTGAATTGATTCCTTTGAACTACCCTACATTTTGTCATATCTGTAAACACAACTGTCATGCATTCTGTCACATCTGATATCTCTCCTATAGGTTCATCTAGATACATAGATTCATCTAGTTTCCATATACAAGTGAGTTGTTCTGCTATAAGTGGGTTGCCATCAAGTACAACACATGCATCATAATTCCAACAATCTCCCCCTTTGGACTTGATGGAAACCATGCTGGTGTTAATTACCGCAAGCTGTAGAAACTGTTAGAGATAACAAGCAACACCAAAGCAACACCAAAATACTCTCCCCCTTTGACATTAAGGGCAAAGGGCAGACCAAAATTAAGACTTTTATATCTAAATAGCTCAATATAAATGTTGATCAGTTCCCCCTAGGAATATGTTGAATTCTCTGATGAACTCCCCTTTTGTTTATGCTGAGATGCACTATATCATCCATGCTCCCCCTGAGCACATGCAAAGTCTGCAAATATTTTCCAAAAGAATAACATGACTCTATCACTCAACTAAGTGAATTTGACCTTCCTATCACCAATGACTCATACATATATCAATCTCCCAACCAAGTGGGGATATATCAATTTATACATGACTCAAATATAGAAATTATTACATCATCCTTCCTATGCATAGTGGGGGTACAAATTACATCATATGACCAAAAAGGACTCATCACAAATTATTACATCATGGGCCTTTATATTACCTTTACATCGAATGATATACATGATGTTTATAACAGAGACCAAATATCTAGACAAGACCACGATAGTCATCAGCAACTATTATACACCATGTATGATCTGCACCATAAGCATCTGTCAACAACATCCAGACCTGTAACCTGTATATGTCCATCATCAGTTCCGAAGATATGACAAAGTAAATATCATCAACCTATGACTAAGTATGTTGTATATAGATATCAACTCATCCTCTTGATCTCATCAAGATCAACTTGCTTCATTTCCTTAGTAGAAAGAACCTTATCATAACCTTCCATGAATCAACTAAGCATATGTCATATATCCAATAAGTAACACAAAATCATTCACATCATATCATATGTGAAAACACCATAGTCATCACATCATCATCAAGAACTGCAAGATCTTTCAAAAGAATCCTTAATATATCAACCATGTATCATCACTAGGGAACATCCCACATATGATAAGCATAACATATGTGAGTATCAACCTATCATCATAAGGTAAGAACTCATCATCATTATGTGTCTAAGTAAGCCATGTCTTTGAATATCCATGTCTTCAAATAGCTATGCCTTCATGTGACCTGCAATAACACCATTCTCTTGGCCAACCAACAATATTTATCAATATGCAACTTAAGTAATCATCCATATATCCAACATACTGTATATCCAAAAAAGAGATAGCAATATGTATCTAGCTTTCTTGATTTCATCAACAACAACAATCCTCAACCATGTGAGAGCCAGGAACTATAGGAATCCTACATCATAACTGCATATGAACTTTATGCATCTTTGAAGGCATGATGACAACAACATAAAAGAAATGAGTGGCTCATCATCAAATAATGAAGTTGTGTGCTCAAGATTTGCACTTCTCCTTGTCCTTATGAAGATCAACATGTAAGAAACATATATGTACTATATGCATCATCAAAAATTCATTCACAATCATCCATAAATAAGATCTGAATACCAACTATGTGACCCCAAGTATCATCTGAGATTTTATCATGGGCAACTCATAACCGTAACATAGCAAGATGTAACATTTAGCCACATAAGTGTCATCATCATTGATTAGGTACCAAAGACTTATAAACATAATGCCAACAATGCTTTATTAGAAGCATAGCATGTTCTCCCCCTGAACCTGTTTGACCTGTTCACTGTGAGATCTGATCATTGCATATGTCAGTAAGAAGTATCAAGGCATCATGATCAATTAGATATAAATCAAGTTATCAACAACTTGTGAGGATAAAAAGCACTTCTAAATAACATCCATAGACTGTCGTCATCTTTCATCATGACAGAAAAGATAACTGATAATTATCTGAATCATATCAAATCAATTTTTCTGAGTCTGTCCCACTGCATTTTTCCTCAAATCAATATATACGTGACTGTGTAGCTTTGAACTCACATATATATGCTACTTGTCTTCAAGGAACTTGCGTATGAGAGTTAGAATAGTGAAGTTTCACCCTTTCAACTCCCCCTGAGTTTGTTATGTTTGTACATTGTGCCATGCCACATTTTTCTGATTGTACTTCCTCCTTCTTCCATATCTTCGATGATGATGTTTTCTCCTTTTGGTATGGTGTCCAAAATTTTCTCCTACATTCCTTTGCTATATGTCCAAACTTGTTACATGCATAACATCTTACATGTTTCATATTTCTTCTATAGCAGTCAATGGCTTTGTGACCAAAAATATTGCAATAAAAACAATATCCCTTAAAGTACCTAGAAGCTGATGATCTTTCTGTATGATGGTCTTGAACCATTATACTTTCGCATCTCGTTGCAACATGTCCAAGATTATGACATATAAAACATTCAACATTATTAATTTGAGGAAATAACTGACTATCACTTCCACAGTTAGGGGTAAAAGATTTTCTTTCCTTTGTTGTTGATGGGGTAGACCTCTAATCTCCTTGTTGGGCATTTAGATTTTGCATTAGAGTTCCTTGCCTCACCTTGTGAGCTACATTCACCTTCAACAAATTCATGGCTACCAAGACTAGTTTTGATGGCAGGAGACCTTTGACTATTAAGAATATCATCCAAAATCTTAGTGCTATCTTGAAATCGTAAAAGCTTATCCTTTTCTTCTAATTTACCTTTTAGGATATTTACCTCAACCTGATATTGCTCTTCCTTTTCAAGATACTGTTTCTTCATGATTTCTTCAGCTTTTCTTCCTTCTTCCACTTGTGGCCTTAATTCAAGAACTTCATTTTCTTGTTCTTCAAGAGCTTAGAGTAGTTCTTCATTTTGCTTATTTGATTTTTCAAGATCTTCTTTTAGAGAGAGGATCTTAGCTTCAAGACTTTCATAGTAAATGAATCTATCTTTAAGTTTCTTGATTGTTGTGCTCCTTTTATTTACTTCATTTCTTAATGATGTCACTTCATCCTGCAGATTTTGACATTGATCTTCCTTTTCCTTGTACTCCTTCCTTACTTTGTTTCCTTCCTCCAGTTGAGTGTTTAGTCTGGTAGCTTCTTCTTTGGAGGCACACTCCCTTTTGTCCAATAAATCTTGTTGATCTCTAATTTATTCTGTGATTTTTTTTAATTATGCCTCAATTTGATATCTTTCTCTTTCACCCATAAAAGCAAATTCAGTTATTTCCCTATCACTTTCATCATCTTCAAATGGACAGAGAAATGTATCGCCAGAGGATAATAGATTCATACCTGATAGTTCTTTTGCTTGTTCATCTTCATTCTGAGGTGACTCTGAATCTGAAGAGTTGCTTCCACATAATCCCCAATCGACTCTCCCACTATCATAGTTCCTTTGAGATGCCTTCTTCTTTTGAGGTGCTTTCTTCTTTCCCATTGTTTCTACATATCTCCTTCAAGCAATCAAGCTTCTTCCAAAGGACCTGATATGATACCAATTGTTGGAAATAATACTGAGAAGGGGGGTGAATCAGTATTTGAAAATCAATATGTTTTTCATTTCCATAATCAGATTTATATACACTACTTCAGTGGAGGAAACTTGCGTGTGCACACAACTGTTCTTAAGGCAACCAACCCATATCTAGTGAACTTATGATTCAGTTAGTTCATCATATGTTGATCTTTAATCTGTGCATCAGTACTTTATTTGACATTAAACACTAGCCATGTGCAGTTAATAATACAATTAACCATCACACATAAGAAACACACATGAACATCAAGATTTAATGTGGAAACCCAATGTGGGTGAAAACCACCTGCTGCTGTCATCTCTGTCTTCTTTTAATAATAAGAAAATCTATTTACAACATTGTAATAGTGCAGACTGATACCAGTACGCATGGTTCTACCTATAGAAGGTTACAACCTTCTCTCATTCTCCAGCTTCTACTGGAAGGGAGCTACACCCCCTAGCTCTTGTACTAGCCGATATGTTTACTAGTACATAGGCACTGACCTACAAAAGGCTAATACCTTCTTTCTTCCTCCAGGGACCACGTTTCATAAATTTTTAGACTGGATGCTCTTGGTACACAACAATACACATGAAGGCCTCGTTTCATCCAATTTTCATACTAGACCCATCGACAACATTGAAGCTTAGAATCAATCATCATTGCAATACAAACATCAACTACGTCTGCATCAACCAATTACTGAAACTCAATCATCACTCTTTGAATCAACCAAACTCAATCAATCACTGAGAACCTCTAAACTTCTGACACAACTTAATCAACCATTCATTCATACTTAATCAACTTCAACAAATCCACTGGAACAAATAGATCACTGTAACCAGTACATAGATCTAAACCTAGAATATTGCATCATCATTCAAAACTGGCTAAAACTTCAAAAACATGCATCAGAGTGTATACGCAACTTGGAACAGTCGAACCAGTGTGTATAGGCAACTTCATCAAAGTGAACCAACGTCTAGATATGTAAATACTTGCTTATAACTTCGCTGCACTTCCTGACTTCAGACATACCCAGGTCATCAAATATAAAGGATAAAACATGTGTTAGAAATTATATCTAGCACATCACATCACATAATGATTAGTCATTATGATCCTGATCCATCATTAGATCTCATGCATCATCACTGAAGCAAATCACAATCAATCAATCTGAACACTGTCACCAGAACATAAAGCGAAACCTAGAACTCTGCATTAACAACCAGACCAACTATAACTTCAAATATCATAGTTCATAAGGTATATGTTACTTCAATGTGTCAAACCGGCGTGTATACGCTCTTTTACCAAAACGAAACAACGTACATATCTGCAATGCTAACTTAAAACTTCATAGACATTCTAGACTTCAGTCATACCTAGATCATATCATTTACAGAATAAAACATGCGTTAGCATTTAGATCTAGACTATCCATGATCAAACCACATAATGATAATACATTTAAGGCTTTACGATCCCGATCCATCAACCATCATCAACCACATGGGTGCATCCTTAGATCAGATCAAGCAACACATCAAAAGCTCATAACCTGCATATATGATCTAACACTTTAGAAGATATTCAATCCTTGCACACCTTGGCCTAATGATCTTCTCCTCCTTATATAGTTTTAGGCCTTTCTCAATACCTTGGACCAAAACCACTTAGGACCAATACCTTGGACCAAATACCTGGGATCAATATCTCAAACCAAATACCTTGGATCAATACCTTCGACTAAATACCTCAGACCAAAACCTTAGTTTTCCAACATGTACATGCCTTTCCTCTTGTGAAAGTGTGTGTATACATATACGATCTTTTTGTTCTGTTAATCCATGTGTATACGCTATTTTTATATAGTGAATTTGCATATACAACTTAACATACCTGAAAATGTCCTTTTTATTCAACTTCTTCATTTTGATCTGTGGTCCTTTGTTCCTTCATCTTATTATTTTGTATCATTACTTTGTTCCCTCTGAATAGACCTATTATAATGTGATTTGCCTTTTCACATCTCTTCTAAATTGATTCTTTTGAACTACCCTGCATTTTGTCATATCTGTAAACACAACTGTCATGCATTCTGTCACATCTAATATCTCTCCTATAGGTTCATCTAGATACATAGATTCATCTAGTTTCCATATACAAGTGAGTTGTTCTTCTATAAGTGGGTTGCCATCAAGTACAACACATGCATCATAATGCCAACAATCTCCCCCTTTGGACTTGATGGCAACCATGTTGGTGTTGATTACCGCAAGCTGTAGAAACTGTTAGAGATAATAAGAAACACCAAAGCAACACCAAAATACTCTCCCCCTTTGACATCAAGGGCAAAGGGAAGACCAAAATGAAGACTTTCACATCTGAATAGCTCAATATAAACATTTATCATGCTCCCCCTAGGCACATGTTGAATTCTCTGATGAACTCCCCATTTGTTTATGCTGCAATGCACTATATCATCCACGCTCCCTCTGAGCACATGCAGAGTTCGTAGATATTTTCCACAAGAATAACATGACTCTATAACTCAACTAAGTGACTTTGAACTTCCTATCACCAATGACTCATACATATATCAATATCCCAACCAAGTGGGGATATACCGAATTTGACTCATCCTCCCAACCAAGTGGGGATATATCAATTTATACATGACTGGAATATAGCAATTATTACATCATCCTTCCTATGCATAGTGGGGGTACAAATTACATCATATGACCAAAAAGGATTCATCAAAAGATAGAGACAAATAATTACATCATGGGTCTTTATATGACCTTTACATCGAATGATATACATGACATTTATAACAGAGACCAAATATTTAAACAAGGCCATGATAGTAATTAGCAACTAACATACACCATGTATGATCTGCACCATAAGCATTTGTCAGAAGCATCTAGACCTGTAACCTATATATGTCCATCATCAGTTCTAAAGATATGACAAAGTAAATATCATCAACCTGTGACTAAGTATGTCGTATATAGATATCAACTCATCCTCTTGATCTCATCAAGATAATCTTGCTTTGTTTCCTTAGTATAAAGAGCCTTATCATAACCTTCCATGAATCAACTAAGCATATGCCATATCTCCAAGCAATAACACAAAATCATTCACACCATATCATATGTGAAAACACCATAGTAATCACATCATCGTCAAGAGCTGCATGATCTTTCACAAGAATCCTTAATATATCAACCATGTATCATCACTAGGGAACATCCCACATATGATAAGCATAACATATGTGAGTATCAACCTATCATCATAAGGTAAGAATTCTTCATCAATATGTGTCTAAGTAAACCATGTCTTCGAATATCCATGTCTTCAAATAGCTATGTCTTCATGTGACCTACAATAACACCATTCTCTTGTCCAACCAAAAATATTT
>APFE030297331.1:0-13802 GCA_000404065.3 Pinus taeda
TGGATTCTCCAATGAAGATTTATGCCAAATCTCCCACAGTGACCTGATTATAGACCTTTTCAGAAGAGAGAACTTGTATGAAGTGCCACGTGTCACTATTTTGATGTTTGCCTCTGAAAAATATATACAAGAAATTAAAGTCCGTCCTCTTTTTGTACCTTCTTACGAAATTTCAATCTGAGGCTCAGAGAGAACGTTATGATGATTTTCCCCAGGTCACTTGTTTTGAATGTAATTCAGGATTTTGCAAAAGGACCAACTTCCTCAGATCATATCTCCAAAAATATAGCGCAAAAAGCTCTGAAATTCGGACTCGAGATTCAGCACGATGTCTTCTAAAGTGGGCTTTTTTTTCGACTTTTGAAACGTCACAGAAAAAAATTTATATCAAAAATGCCACGATGACCTGTTTGGAGCAGCGAAACCCTAGAATCCAAAGCTTTGATACCAAATGTTATGAAACCAGCTCAAGAAAAGATAGAAAAGATAGATCAACGCCTTAGAATTCATCCTCTTCGAGGGGGAAACCTACTTTACATTACATAAATTAACAATTCTTCGATGATACAAATGACAAAACCTCTTTTCTATATATAGAAGTCTAAGGAGTCACAATATAACCCATCCGACCTAATAATAATAATATAAAGCCAAAAAATAACAATAGAGGGATTCTATGGGGCACAACAATAACAATATGGGGGCAATAGGGGCACAAAAATATTAATAAGGGGTAAAACTACCATAGTAATGTGGTAATCACTAGTATTATAGGAACCCAACAATGCCTCGGGAATGCCAGAGCTCAAAGATCGAATGTGAAGAATGAGCTCTTAGGCATTGTTTACATAGATTTGGTGAAGTTATGGTTTATGATGTGCATGCTACAAATCTAGGAAGAAGTGACACTTGGCGGGGAGTTTCTAAAATTGAATTTGCATGTATGTCATACTGCTAAAAATAGATCCCTAAAATGTAGGGATGATTTTTTGCCTTTTGTTTTTTTTTTCCAGGAGAATCTACCCAACATCCAAGGTAGGATTGCGTAGTTTTAGAGGGAACTGGACAACCTGTCGGCACATGTGACGAAAAACCACTGAGGGAAAACCTCTAGATTGTTTCTAGGCTAAGTGGCCTTGGCTGGCTGGCAAGCTCTGCACAATTTTCTAGAGCATTGATTCTGGGCTGCTCTGCACATTTCTGGAGAGTAGTGCTGCTGGCTAGAACTATGCATTTATGGAGAGCAATGCAGCTGACCAGTTCTGTGCATTTCCAAAGAGCAATACAGCTGGCATGGGCTGCTTTGCACATTCTTGGAGAGAAATGCAGGTTGGACTGCTCTGCACAATTCCCAAAGCAAGGTTGGTTGGCCTGCTTTGCGCAATTTCCGAGTGCAGGGAAATTGTTGGGCTTCTCCGCATAATTTTTTAGGGGAAGACAGACTGCGTTCCAGGTTTGTGCAATTTTTCCTGACAACTGATTGACTGGATGTGAGCCAAATGTTGAATATGCTTGTGGTTGACCAATGAGACAAGTGAATGAACACAAATTGTTAGGTGGCAAATGAAAACAAATAAACAAAAGTACCTAATCAATGTAGTATAGCTGTGATGATTTCGAGGAGGGATGCTCCAAAACGAAGCGAAGGAAAAATTTGGGAGGGTGGTTCTAGTTGCTACAACATTGGCAACACACTAGTAGAACTCCGACTCTTTATATGGACATTGTTCATGAAAATCAAGTCTAACTCCTTGAGAAGTATTGTTTGATTCTTCAATTGTCATGGATTCAACACCCAACTTGAGTTAAATATATAGTCCCTACCATTCTCTTGATCAGTCAAAACACATACCAAGCCAAGTCAAGTCAGTTATTTGATTGGGGATGAGGGGTATATTGGTGTACAGGTAATAAATATGTCAAAGTCTTAGTTTCATCTCTAGTGTTGCTCCACTGCCAGTAAGCCAGGAAAGTACCACAGTGGAGTCACACAAGGACAAAAGAATCTCTTCACTACTAGTGAGCCTGTTCACTACCCCAGCAGAGTTACTTGCATCACCTCTCTGTGCAGGAAGCATTTCTCTTTTTTCACCTTATTTATTTTTTTCATTTTTCAATTTTCAAAGAACTGTGCATAGGCACTTATTTATTTCAGAGGCAAAAGAGGGATCCCAACTTATTGAGAGCATAATAGGTTGTCCCTTCATATAGGTATTTTATATATACCTCTGACAATAATTGTTAAGGCTTTTCCCCTCTCCTTCCTCTACTTGACTGAGCTGATAGGGGATAAACCAAAAGAATAAATTAGATTAGGAAGTATTAGTTAAAAGTGCAAGTGTTGTGTTTTCACCGAGACTCACTCTGAACAGAATGTATTTTCCATTATGGTATCATCGATTGAAGACAATAATCTCTTTCATAAAGAGAGGGGACAACATATAACCAAGTGTTGATAGTTGTACAAGTCCTCTTGTACTTTACCTTTCTTGTCTCGAGAGCCACAAACAATTTCATTCAAACTAAACCTATGGGTGCAAAAGAAACAAAAAATAAGAAAGAAAAGGACAAAAGTAAGTGAAATCAAAATGAGAAATCAAAGAAAGAAAACAAGCAATGCAAATAAAGTAAACAAAGAAAGCATGCAAACAAAGCAAAACAAGAAAAAAAACACTACTACTACCCCTAAACTAAATAGTGCATGGGTCTCTTCATGTACATTGATATTTCCAATGCAACAATCGACACATTGGTTGACCTATGTTGGTGAAGGAGTGGTTTACGAGAAATATAAAAATTTAAACCAACAAACAAGAAAGATATAACAGTGAAGACCAACACGCTTCGAGTTTAAAAATATCCACAGAAAAGAAAAGAATAAAAGTCCAAGACAAGTATTTTGCAGACCTATCATGGTTATGCATTGCACTGCATGCAGACGATAAGCATGTATGCTCTTTTGACTACGACAAAAAATAAAACATGAGAAAGAAAGATAACTTATGTTTAGCAAGAGTGCTCGTTGTGTATGACTCCCCCAATGCATGGGCGATAGGATCATGTGATTTGGGTGGAGGATGTAAATTCTGTGAACTAGATTGATATTCAATGTAAACAAGAGAGTGATGAGGAGCCTTGGGTGTTTCAATAGATTTTTGATTTGAAGCAGAATTGGCCTCAAGAAAGCAAGGACCTAACATAACCATCAGTGTGCACTGAAATGCCTTGACATCTTGTGGGGTTTCCACTTCATCGATAGGTAGATCATTGAAGATGGGTGGTTTAGAAAGATCAACAATGAATGGTTAATCATCGTGATTGAATGAAGGAGAACATATATGATGACAACCACGATTAGAAAATTATATATGTTCATTGGAATCCTCATGATCTAATGGATTGTAGAGAGGCATTGATGAGAAGCAAGAATTTTCACCCTCCTCCTTTTTGAAAATGACAGATGAGATATTGAGTGGATTTGCAAATACAAATGTGTCCTCTTCGCTATGAAATGACAGACTAGCATTTGTGTATCCTGTGAATAATCAGAAGTAGATGTATTCAGGAATGAATTATCACATGGACAATTAACGATGGTAGAATCACCAAAGATGTCAGGGAAAATCATATGAGGAGCAGACAGAAGGAGGTCATCCTTCACCATAGGTTCTTCTCTAGATTCCCACACATACTCATCATAAATGATAGCATAGGTTGGTTGCTAAACACCAACTCTATCAACAACTTGATCCTCATGAACAACAAGTATGGAGTCTAGAATGAGAGAACAAAACACATTACAATTCGGAGGATCAACAAAACATGGGGATGGAGGTTGAGGAAACAACTCCACGTGACAAGCAATAGTCTTGCTAGCCAAATATGCACAGAAATCAAGAGAAGGTGGGGTGGGAGTATGTGACAGTTCAACATATCGACGCGCACCTTCTCCTGCCTCACACTACGGGGCCAAAGCTATTTGATGAGATGACAACAAACAATCACTTGTGACAGAAACCGTGTCTACCTTGGATTTATAAACTTTAACACTGAAGTATGATGGGATAGGTTTGAATGATTTTAACACTTGTGGATTTTCAAATATGTGAAGAAGGTATTGAAATATTTCACGAAGAAATTTCAAAAAATTTCATCCTCAGGGAATTTAAATGCAAGATTACGAAAGCAATCCTAGAATTGAACCACGGATTCATCAAGGGATTTATGTAATTCGAGAATTTTTTTTATTGAGTGTTTGATGGTCAAAATTATGGAAAGCATTAGCTAAATATCTAACAAAGTTACCAAATGAGTGAATATATTTTTCAAGCAGTGTGACATGCCATTGCAATGGATGCCCTCAAAGTGTGAATGCAAGCATCGTGCATATCACGTAATCCTCAAAGATTTCAAGGTTGTCACATAAATTGGAAAAGGCAAGAGTATGCCTCTACCAAGTTGTTTCAGCTTCACCTTCATATGTGTTCTATGACAAGAGATTGTAGAACTCCTCTAAGATTTCAAAGTCATTTCGATAAGACATACATCTTGGAGGACGAAGTGTAACATAAGACATGATAAATATGTGAAGATTCAAAAAATACTTTGAGGACTAAACTTGTCATCTGGCCCTCCTTCTAGCACTAGAAATGTTGATGCTACTGGACCCACCAATATGTCATGGGATCTCCCCTGTAAGAAGTCCCAACTAGACCTCAGACCATTTCAAGTAGGAGTCCCAACAGTGGGTAGTAAAGCTATGCCTTAACTGTGATAGCGCACAGAGGTAAGCAAGATATCCCTATCGGAAGGAAGTGTGTGACCTTGCAGCAATTCAAGAGAGATATATGGGTAGGTTCTAACACACGAAGGGAATAGGAAGTGTGCCCCTTAGAAACCTGTGATAGTACGCAACTTGAAAGGAAAACACAAGCTGAATGACATCACAAATTGGAAAGCAGAATAGTCGACAATCCAAACTGATGAGTTAAATCAACAACATGCTTCAATGATATTCATACAATCACATACGGAATAGTACATACATCAATGCGTAAGTTACAACTACATACATTGCTAAAGTAACCAGAATAGATGAACTACAATAACAACATATGCATGTAATGTGTTGGATCTATTATATTATATAAAGTGAAAGTTCCGACCATACATATAACCATGATAGCCACTAGCCTTAGTAGTGGAACGTTACAGTTAACACCGCCTGATCCTCCAAACAAACATACTCACTATACACTATGGAGAAGCCAAGGCTTGTCACAATACTCTTCAAGCCCTCTCTAAGCAATTTCTAGCAAACGTTTGGCTCCCAAAATCCTATTCTATGGGTTATGAGGTTCTATTTGTAACAAAGGGTGGGGTGACCCTTGACATTCCCCCTTGTGACTCTTGGACAACCGTCATGACTCTTCAACTTCATTACATAACTCTTTTCCATTACATATGGCTATTTTCATTCCACTAATGACACTTGGAATTTCACTTTACATCATTTCTACAAAAATGATACATTTTCCACATATACCCATGTGGGAAAAAATTGGCTTGAGTCAGCTAGACAAGGCAACACTAAGACACAGACGTCTATGGAAAGACCAGATCATCAACCTCATCTCCATGATCCTTGGTGACAAACTGATGCCATGCTTGGTAGTGTGAATGGTGTCCGCATACTCTTTGATGATGTCCTTCTAGAAACAAACTCTTTCCTCCATTGCTTCCGGGTATATTGTTGGGTGTAGGAATTACACTTAAGCAAAATCCTCAACACTTAAGTTGCCAACCTAGGGGATTCATAAACTTGGAGACAAAGCATAGAAATGCCAGAGATTGTATGAATATTTATAATGTCAATCCCTACTTTCTTTAAAGGAAAAATTGCAGAATCAAACTAAAAAGAGAAAAAGGCAACTTGAACCATCAAAATAATCCAAGACTGGAACAAGGAAGAATGCATTTGCAAAAGGGATTTAGAAATAAAGGGGCAATCACTCTAGCTAACTATTGATTAACTACTGAGGGTATGTTCTTCTTTAGTAGAGACACTTCGTAGTCTCATCAGATGGGCCCTTCAAACCTGCTTATGTAGAGATTTCCTTCTTGCACTGATCTGTCCTGCACTATCACAGTCTGCTTGCATTAGTGCATGAACAAAGATTTATGCAGAGGGTATAAATGATGTCTTTACTAAAAGTGTTTTAATTCATGCAAGGGCTTGAACTTTTTTTAGGTTCAGAGCACCCAGATCCCGTGGCAAGAAACTAGTTCTTACACCAGAGCAGAGCTTCTTGCACTTAGCATTTAATTCTTGAAATAAGTGCTTAGTTACTGCAAGTATTATTATACCGTGAAATCAAATTGCACACATAAAAATGAATGTTTCTGATTTTAACAGAGTGCATAAATAAAGAAACAATCCATATCATTTATCCTATCATAAAGTGTTTAATGAAAGCAGGAAAATTGCTGGAAGTAAACTAGAAAGGCTTGCTGCATCACACCAACGTGCACTAGTGTAGGTTCATTTCTCCTGCTTGGACTAGGCGGGGAAAACCAATCAAACAAAAATGCAGAAAATGAATAGCATACCAACGTGCACTGGTGCAGGTTTATTTCTCCTACTTGGACCAAGCAGGAAAACCAATCCGAAATTAGGTGCAGGAAAAGGAAATCTAACTACTTCACACAGCGGATCCACTTTCACTCAAACAAGAATACATGTGCTTGAAATTAAATCACACTTGACAATATAAACATAAATTACAAGAAACAGGAAATAGGGTAAACATGCTGGGTTGGCTGGGCCCTAGCTAACCAGTGCGTTTCCCTTTCAAATAGAAATGCTACTCAATACCTTATCAATTCATGAGCTTTCAAACACAGAAATATGATTTATAAAACATGAGGCAAAGCTCCCTTCTTATTAATTCGCTAAGGGAAATACATGCATGAATACATAGTCTAGCCCAGATTTTGGCGATAACAAAACACAAGAACCTGTTACCACCTCTTTGGCTATATCTCTATTCTATACAAACTTCTATAAAAAACTATCTCATCCTATTTACATTCTTCATTATATAGATCTTTGGCCAAAGGCCAAAAAGATCATTTAACCAATTACATAACTGAGATGCAGAATTTAGCTTCTCGGCCTTCAAAATTAGGTAGTTCAAAAAAATTGGCCATAGCCAATCTCCAGCTGTTCATTCTTCATAAGTTTGATCTTGGCTGCCTTTGGATTAACCTTGCTATCATGGTTGGAGCTCGACTGCCTTCAGATCTATCTTGTTGTTGTGGCTAAAGCTATGCAAAATGAGGCGGTGATCAAGGAGGTCGAGATCTGCTGCAAGGATTTGTTGTGCTGGCACCTGTGCAAGATATGATCCTGCACAAGAATCAGCGGTCAAAATAAGCACTTGACTACCAAATAAAAATTGGAGTTATTGATAAGTTACAAGAGTGATTATAAGCAAGAAATCATGTAATAAATAATTAATTAATGCTAAGTTAAGTTAAAAATATGAAATATAAAGTTCATACAAAATATGTCATCGTTCTTGGACTAGTGCAAGATGAGTGTGTATATGAGAGGTAAAACAGTGGTAAATGGTTATGATTTAGGAAGGGAAAAATGGCTAAAAGAGAGAAAATTAGGGGGCTAACATCCTCCCATCCCTAAACTATTGTGTGTCCTTAGACAACTCTTTACCTCTGCAAAAGAAATTCAAAACTTTGAGCATTCCAACTCAATCCTACTCTGGCATACTGTCATCAGCCTGTAATGTTTTAGATTTCTTCTTTTTGATGTCCTTTAATTTCTTTGCCACCTTTTTAAGTCGCCTGAAACATTGCATAGCTCGATACTTCTAGATTTTAACTTCTCTTTTTCTTTTTCTGGATCTCTACTGTCAATTCTCCTCTACTCTGTTCTTTATCCTCCTACTCTTTGTCTACAAGCTGCTCTAAGTTCTGCACTTGAAGCTCTAGTTCAACTACTCGAGCAGTGGGAGTTACCAAATATTTTTCTTTTTCTGTTTTGGTAGGGGCTGTGTCTTCCTCAGGAACCTCAATATCCACCATGGTTATATCAGGAAACTCTTCTCCCTCTGGTCCCTCCTATTCTGGTTCTTCCTCCTTTGGTTTTTCTTCTCCTACCTCTCCTTCTTCCACTTCTTCTTTTGTGGGTTCTACCTCTTCTTTTACAGATTCTGCCTCTTCTTCTTTAGATTCTTCTCCTCCTACTTCTTCTTCTTCTTCTTCTTCTGCTTCTTCATCATCTGGTTCTTCTCCTCTTGTCTCTTCTTCTTCTACTTGTTTGTTCTATGGTCCTTATCCTCCTGTCTCTTCTTCTTCTGCTTCTAATTTTTAAACCACTGTTCACCAGTGTTCTCCAAGCCTTTCACTGCTACTATAAATTCTTTTGTGATTTTAAATTTGAGAGGCCTAATTTTCACTCGGTCATTTCTGAAACTCTTGGCAAACTATAAATCCACTTCTTTATCATGCCCATCAAACTACAGCAAAAACTAAAGAAAACATGAGTCTCGCAATAGTGCACGACTACTGCGATACTCGATAGTCTGCTCTACCTTACTAAGAGAGGAGAGTTTGTTCCGAACAGGCAGCATCGCTTCTTAATGACTATGAATAGTTGAGAATTTTATATGCAATACCGGGGAAATTGGTTCTTATAAATAGAGATCCAACTGTCCCCCATCCTTTCCATCTTATCACCCATTTATTTGATGTAGATGCACGACAACTTTGAGGTCAGGCTGGATTGGTACTTGCGGCGACGTTTTAACGGCTAGCTAAGGTAATCATTATGAGTGAAGGATGTCTAGGATTCATTAAAAAATAATCATGATTTCTAACATAAAAACACCTTGTACTTTAAATAATTTTCTCCTAGTTAGTATGATAGCATAAGTACTCATCGACTAAATGAAAGGACTTCATATAAATTTTCATGATGACCACTTTCCTATGCCACATGCTATGAAAAAATAACTTGTACTATGTTTCTAGTAGGGTGCATGCTTGCATTGGTCTTCTTGCACTACTTAAATTATGCTATTCTGTTGGTACCATTCTGCTTGCTTTATCATATAGGACAACATGCTTGCACTAGTGCAAACATAATATCTAAAAATAGAGAATTTAAATAGTATAGGCCAGACTTCTACATGACTTCCTCAACTTATACTGGAAATTTGATTCACCCTTTCTTGATGCTTTAAAGCATATCCTTTTTCTCTTTGTGTGTGAGATCTTGCAATAAATTCATGAGGGAATAAAGAAGTGGGAGAAGGGAAATTTTAGAATGGGAAGGAATTTTGTTACAGGGATTCTAGGAATAGTACCAAAAGAGGGAATAAACATAAGTGGGATAGGGAAAAGAAAAATTCAAGGGTAAGTGGGATTTCTTCGAAGTAGATAAGGTAAATTTAGAAGAATGTGGGAAGGTTAATCATTTTGGGATTGAAGAAGAAAACTGAGGGAATACTATGAAAGTGGAATATGAAGAAAGGTAGAAAATTTTCTAGAAGGTCTGCCTGCACTGATGTAAGAAAAAATAACTGTAGTGAAAATTAGCCGTTACTTGAGTAAAAATATCCATGTTAATTACCCCAATTGTATAAAGGTTGGTTCTGCTAAACCTGCTCTTATTTGGTGGTCGCTAGCATATCTCAAGATCAAGCAACAGTTTCTTTTTATTAGAAATTTTTGATCTTCCTGCCAGCAAGCTGGTTTTCAAGTTGATCCTTTTGCAATCATGTCAGCAAACTGATTTCATAATTACAGGAAAATATTTTTTCTTTACTTTTTTCTTATTTTCTTCTTTTATTATTTTCTATTTTTAAGAAGAAAGAGAATTCATGTTTTCAAAAGGTTGGTATTACCATTCACCATTACCATCCCAAATTGTTGTTGGAATTGTTGTGTAAAATCTTTCCTAGTAGGTGGATGACAATAGTTCTTTAATCTGTGTCCATTTACCAAGAATATTGAATTTTTTCCATCAATTGTTTTAACTTCTACTGCTCCATTCTCAAATACTTGGATCACTTCATAAAGTCCCATCCAACGTGTATGGAATTTCCCTTTAAAGATTTTAAATCTAGAATCCTAAAGGAGCACCCAATCACTTGGTTGGAATTGGTTTTTCTGAATAGAATTGTCATGCCACCTTTTACTTTGCTGCTGAACAACATCCCTATGAAATTCACCTAACTCATTTAATTGGAGAAGACACTTTTGTTGTGACTCAAAGAGATCTAGTCCTAATTGAACTGAAGCTCTGAAAGTTTTGATCTGGAATTCAATTGGTAACAAAACCTGTTTGCCATATACCAGCTCATATGGTGTATGTCCCATGCTATTTCTCCAAGTGGTTCTGTATGCCCACAAAGCCTCTGGTAATCTTTCAGCCCAATCCTTCCGATGCATATTTACTGTCTTTGTAAGAATGGAGTCGATCACTTTGTTTGTGGATTCCACTTGGCCATTTGCTTGCAGGTGATACGGCGTGGATTTCTTGTTCCGGATCTTATATTGCTCCATAACACCTTGTACCAGATTAGAAATAAATTGCAGACAATTGTCAGAAACAATTTCTCTAGTCACACCAAATCTAGTAAACATTTTAGTAAAAAGAAAGTCAACAACAACTTTTTCTGTAGCAAAAGAAATAGCTTTAGCTTCTACCCATTTCATAACAAAATCTGTACAAACCAAGATATGCTTTTTACTTAATGATGTTGGATTTATTGGCCCTATAAAATCAATGGCCCATTTTTCAAATGGCTCAATCATAACTTGGGGGCATAAAGGCATTTCATTGGTTTGATTAGGCTGGCCCATTCGTTGACAACTATCACAATGCTTGATATACTGTTTGGAATCCTTAAATAAGGAAGTCCAAAAGTAACTAGCATGCAATACTTTATATGCAGTCTACTTATCAGCAAAGTGGCCTCCACAAGTTTCATCATGAGCAGATTTCAATATGTCAAACACTTCCTCCTTTCTTACACACCTACATATAATCAGATCTGGATCAGTGTAAAAGAGATCTCCTTGAATCCAGGAATATACAACATTTTCTGGACAATACTCTGCTTTTCATGAGCGGACAAGTGGGGTGGTGTTTTCCTAGTAACCAAGTAATTAGTAATGTTAGCGAACCACGGGGAATCTGTTGACATGGCAAAAAGATGTTCATCTGGAAAATCATTATTAATAGGAGTTGCTTCACCAGGATTATCTAATCTAGAAATAAAATATGCATCAACATTAGATTTTCCTGGTCTATCAATAGTACTAATATTAAATTCCTACAACAATAGTAACCACCTAGCCACTCTATTGCTAGTTAATGGCTTGTTCATCAAATATTTAATCGCGGAATGATCAGCATGTATAAATACTTCATATCTTGTAATATAGTGCCTGAACTTATTAATTGCAAAAATTACAGCTAAAAACTCTTTCTCTGTAACATTATAATTTAGTTCAGCGGAAGACAAATACTTACTAATATAATAAATAGCATAGGATTTTTTTTTTTGCTCTTGTCCTAAAACTGTGCCAATAGCCAAATTTGAAGCATCAGAGGAAATGTGAAAAGGCAGAGACCAGTTAAGACCTCTTAAAACTGGTGCATGTACTAACTTTTCCTTAAATGTTTCAAAAGAATATTGGCAAGTTGTGGTCCAAGAAAATTCACTATCCTTAACTAGAAGTTGGAAAACAGGAGCAGCTATCTTAGAAAAATTTTCAATGAATCTCCTATAGTAACCAACATGTCCTAAAAAACTTCTTACTTCCCTTTGAGTTTTGGGTTCAGGAAGAAGCGGAATGATTTCGATCTTTGCTGGATCAACCTAGATACCTTTACTAGAAATCAAATGGCCAAGTACCACTCCCGCTTTGCACATTAATCTGCATTTCTTGTCACTCAAGGCGAGATAGGCTTCCTCACAATGAAGAAGTACTTTTTCTAGATTTTCGAGAGCTTCCTAAAAGGAATCACCAAACACAGAAAAGCCATCCATATAAATTTCTACAAATTCTTGATCAACAAAAATGGCTAGGACTACCCTTTGAGAGGTAGTTGGAGCATTACATAAACCAAAGGGGAGCACTCTATAAGAAAATGTACCCCTGATCTTCGGGTGCAATCTGTATCTAGTTATAACCACTAAAGCCATCCAAAAAGGAAAAATATTTCTTTCCTGCAAGGGTATCAAGCACCTGGTCAATGAAAGGGAGAGGGAAGTAATATTTGAGAGTGGCTTTGTTTAATTATCGATAATCAATAAAAATACGCCATCTTCCATATTTCTTAGGTACTAGCACTAATGGAGAGACCCACTGACTGTGGGAAATAGGATAGATAAAACCAGCATCCAAGAGTTTCTGTACTTCTTCCTTCACAATATATCTTAGAGCTGGATTCATTCGCCTTTGGGGTTGTCAGACAGGTCAGGCTCCTTCCTGAATATAGATATGATGTGTACAAGTTTCAAGGGGAATACCCTTCATATCTTCATAGCCCCATGCAAAGGCACTAAGATGGTTTTGCAACAAATTCACAAGCTACTCTCGCTGAGATGAGTCCAAAATTGAACTAATATACAAGGATTTACCGAGGCTAATCTCAACAAGAGTAGTATCAGGGTCAGGAGTACTCAAGGGGGTGGTCAAATGCAATGATACAAAAGAATGAGAATCATGGTTATCTTGAAAATCTAGGCTGAAAATCTGGCTCAATAGCTCAAAATTAGGCATAGTGTCTAGATTATTAAGGAAATATTGAATCTCATCTTCTTGTGAAGACCAAGTATGTTGATGGATAAGGTAAATGGATTGAGTCTCCTCATCACTGCTCTAATCCAACCATAAAGTATCTTGAATGTCCTGAATGGATCTGGTAGGGGGGTATAAGCTAAATTTCTTCCTAGAATCTCCATGCGAAATATACATATCATCAAAGTGACATCCAATATATGCATTGGTTGTAGCAAGCCATGGTCAACCGAAGATCAAGGGATGTCCTCCTACTGGGTTCTTTAGCTGAAGCACAATGAAATCAACAAGATATTCCCAAGAATCTAATTAGATGATCACATCGTCTAATACTCCTTCTGGCTTAATTTTAGATCTATTTTCTAATTCAAGCACGATGGGAGTAGGGCGAAGATGAGATAACTGAATTTGATCCATGGTTTGCTTAGTCATGACATTAATGGCTACCCCAAGGTCTATAAGAACATTAGAGACAAGGACATTACCAATCTGAACTGAGACAACAGGGTTTCTGGGATTAGTATATTTTTCCATAGACACACATCCCATCATCAACTCTGTTGCTCTACCAACAAATTGAATGGTTTGGGGTTCCAATCTCTTCCTCCCAGGTTTCTTGAGACACGTTTCCTTAATAATCTTAGTACAAATGGGGATCTCTTTGATGGTTTGGACTAGGGGTATTATTATACGAGAATAGTGTCCACATGGATGCTGCTATTCCCACTAATATGTGTGGCTATCTTAGAAACAAACAATCAAAGTCTACTATTGATTCCTTTTATGAAAATAGATGAGAGGAGAACCAAGAGGGCCAACCTGAGTCTTGCGCTCGATTCCCTCTCCTTCTTTATAGAGTTTTGCTGCCTGCTCTTTGTCTGCTCAGCTTCAAAAGGACCTGTAGAATCACAACAACATACTACTATGCAAGAAACAAGGATCTAAATTCACAAATAATGTAGGATCAG
>APFE030297331.1:14848-39215 GCA_000404065.3 Pinus taeda
GGCATTCCCATGCTCAGCTTTATAAACTCATTTTCATGTACATAGGACAGACGATCGTCTGTGTGACAGACTGATGATATGGACACATCATACTTTGATTTGGATGATCATCTGTTCGGCAATGATGTACACTGGATGTTTTTATATTCCTGAATATATCGCAGCCCGGATGGTTGAAACTAGATCCAGGGTCTTCAAACTCGGCCAATCTTCTCGAGAAATTGTTTGTTCTGTGAGTTTTTCTACTGCTTGCTGAGCTTGTACCAAACCCTCTCGTAGGGTTACTGTCCTCGGATCACTGTCCCACATGGTAGTGGTAAGCGGAAGATTCACTTGAAGTTTCTTATTACGTCGTCTCGGGTTTATGGTTCTCATTTCTTCAGAGGATTGTACCTTTGTCTGAACTTCTTTGTCACAGGCCGATACATCATCTGTTTGCACTTCAACATGGGCAACAGCTAAATGTTGTTCCTTTTGGTTTTGAACAGTAGGCTAGAATTAAGTCCTCAAAATCTTTTTCTTGAGGGGTTTTGCCAGAATGATTGGTTGTTTTACCCCCAATGTCCTTTTTTCTCTCCTTCCCATTTTCAAAACCCTAATTTGTTGTCAAAGTCGTGTTATCACATTCAACAATCTTTGTTGTTCTTTTCATAATCATTTAATTTCTTCTGTTTCCTTAGAAGGAATAATTGTCTATTTACCCAGGCCTGGAATGTTATCTTGGCCAATTCCTTGGTTTTCTTCTTGGGGTGCTCCTTCATTGTTCTATTCAGGTTTCTCAAGAGTAAAAACCCTAGCTCGTTCTGTTATTTCTGGGGTAACTTCCTTTTTCACTTCTTCTCCATGAAATTCTTCCGGTGTAGTATGGCTGGGAGCAGATTGTTTCGCTTCTGCATCCTCATCACTTTTCTCTCCTGTCATACTTACATCATGAATGGAGTGATCATCTTCTTTCTCTTCCTCATTGCGCAATTCTTCGGATGCCTTTTTGTCCTGAGCAGAATGCTCCTTTGATTCTTCTTGAATATGGAGGCCTAGCGGGCTGAGAGGTTGGTCATATTCGCCCATATTGGCCAGAATTTGGGCCAATTCATCCTCTTGCGATGGATTTTGTAGTGGGATTTCTTTATGTTGCTCTGTCTCCACCTCCACCTGCCTAGGCTACTCGATCTCTTCCTCCGTTTCTCCTTTCTCATTTCCTTCCAATTCTATCTCACTTTCTTCCAATTCTTTCTCATTCTCTTCTCCTTCCAACTGCAGGGGTTGCTCATCCACTGAATCATCTATCTCCACAGGTTGGTTGGTATTCCCTTGGGGATTTTCCAACTTCCCTCTAATCCATACCAATCTAATTGATTTTCTCCATTTCGATGGTCTATTCGGTGTACCGGCAGTATGTTTGCATTTTGGGGCTGGTAGAGTCAGTGTCCCATCTATCATAGCAATTAGCTCTTCCCAGCTGCTCTGTTGTTGAGTAAGACTGTGGCTAACTATCAACCATATTAGCCCATGATGACTTACTGCCGATTCTACGTGTTGTGATTTTTTTATATTTCGGGCAACATCATGAAGTAATGAATTTAAAAATGCAGGTAAGTTCACAGAACATTTTTGTTTTAATATAGCTAAAAAATTTAGGTGTCGTTGTCTTACCACGTCTTTCCTGCCTTCACAAGTGATGTAGCTCTGGATGACTTTCTCCAATTCTGCCCACGGCTCTCCTAATGTTGCTGGTAGATTTCCCTTTCCTTTGACTGTCAGGTTCTGGCCTTCATCTCAGGAGATTTTTATAATCTTTCACAGTCTCTCCTTCTTTAGAGTCCACACAGGTCCAGTGGTTGGCAGTCCCGAGCCTTCTGCAATTATGTCATTGGTGATTGCTATGTGTCTTCCCCTTACTGTGGAGTGATATTCTTGCAAGTTCTGCAAGAATTCTATTGCTACGGTCTCGTTGGATTCCTGTAAATGATTAAGATAGATTAACCATCTTGCCCTTGCCAGGATTTCCCATGCAGCGTCAGAAACTATCAATACCTGTGGTTCTCTCCGAATTGACCTTCCTCCCATGCTTTAGCTCACTATAAAAACACAGAGACGGCAATGGAACAATAGGCTATTCAAACTATTATAAACTCAGAGAAAATAACGAAACAGCAAGGCTCGTTCAAATCTTACTAATTGCTGCAGAGTATAATATGGAAATAGCCTAGGAACAACAAGGCATGGAAATTGAAAAACGAGATACCGTTAAGCCTTGCTATTTTCAAGTAAAAGTTTGTCGAATAATAGTCTGACACGTATGCCAGCAAATTATGAGGTCAGCCTCCCCCCTACAATGTGATAGGCTGTCCTCGGCCGTCAAATGAGGGAGTGGCGTGTCGAACTGCCATGGTACAAATTCATAAAGGAACAGCGTATGTGGAAATTCCATGTTTACAAAAGGAGTAGGTTGCCGAAATCGAGGCGTATAATAGGATCACTTAACAAATAAGAGAATGTTGTGATATGATGTAAGGTTGGGAGGATAGGAAAGCTGGCGTGCACAACCAGTTTAATGCGGCCATTATCGACTTTTCTGTCATGATTGGTTATGATATATTTTTCATGTGTTTAATGGTTCAGGGAAGTGACATACATAATCTTATTTGATTGATTACCAAGGTATAAGACAGAGAAGGGTGTTATTGATTGCTATTGGTGTATAAAGAATGTGACTTCACTACCATTAACAGATCTCTGTAGTCGATAGGTGTCCATAACCTTGACAGAGTTGTTTGTTTCACCCATGGAACCATGATCCTTTGTGTACGCTTAGGAAGTGCTGTAAAATGTCAAAATGGAGGTCATTATGATGGCACGGTAACCAGCTAAACCATAATGCCATTCACCAGGAAGGAGTGAAAGGTGGGCAGGCCGGCTCATAATGAGACCTCCTGTTCCAAAGGCTCTTTGTTTTTCTGATGTGCCTCTCATATCCCTAGTGTGGTGGCCATAGTGGGAATGCCACTTCACTTTCTTCCTTATGATCATGGTAGGCTCACTCCTAATGAGACCCCCTATCCTGCATTTGACAATTCATAGAACAAGTCATATAAATAGTTTTCTTCTTTTTTCTCTTTTATAAAGTACTTTCCTATTTATACACAAAGGGTGGTTCAACACTCCTTAAGAGTAGGAATGGTGGAAGAAGTCTTAACATCTCAATAGAAAATATAGACTCTTTGTTCTTATTCCTTAATAATGATCAAAGAAGATTATGGGAATTTAAAAAGAACCAGCATGATAAAGATAACCAATCATATCAGTATTAGTAGGATAATGACAGCAAAAGTGATGGATAACTGTGTCCTTTCCTCTTTCCTCCTATCAATTCATAGCCATTTCTTGTAAAAGTAGCGATTTTATATAGTTTGCTGATTTTAGTATGCTCCAGCTTTGTATCCATTGCATAAGTGTATAGCTGTCCTCCAAAAGACCTTAAACAAGAGGAACAATAGGTGTCTTTACATTGGAACAGTAAGGAGAACAAGCATAAGTGAAAAGAATATGATAATGTTGTCATTTGAAAAAGGAAGGGCAAAAAATTACAAGTGTTGCTCCTTTGAAAAAGGAACAACAGAAACCGAAAGTGTCGTTCCTTTGGAAAAGGAACATTAGAAAATGCAAATGGCATTCCTTTGGAAAAGGAACAGCAGAAACTAAAAGTGTTGTTCCTTTGGAAAATGAACAACAAAAACTGAAAATGACGTTCCTTTGGAAAAGGAACAGCAGAAAACAAAAGTGTCATTCCTTTGGAAAAGGAATAGCAAAATCACAAAAATGTTGTTCTTTTGAAAAAGAAACAGCAGAAAAAACGAGTGTCGTTCATTTGGAAAAGGAACAGCAAAGACACAAGTGTCGTTCTTTTGGAAAATGAACAACAAAGACACAAGTGTCGTTCTTTTGGAAAAGGAACAACAAAGACGCAAGTGCCGTTCTTTTGGAAAAGAAACAACAAAGACACAAGTGCCATTCTTTTGGAAAAGGAACAACAAAATGAAAGTGAAAAAGGGAACGATTAAAGTAAAAAGTGTTGTTCCTTCGAAAAAGGAACAGCAAAATGAAAGTGTTGTTCCTTTGGAAAAGGAACAACAGAAAAACAAAAGTGCACACAAATGTTGTTCTTTCAGAAAAAGGAACAACAAAAATGACAATGTTGTTTCCTCTGAAAAAGGAACAACAAAAAAAAATGCAAGTGTTGTTCTTTTGAAAAAAAAAGTAACAGCAAAAATGATGGAATTGCTGCTACTTCGAAAAGGAACAACAAAGTGCAAATACAAAAATATGTACAGAGAATGATTTAACAAAACAAAGAAATTATGTACAAAGTGTAAAAACATGTGAATCACTTAATGAATCATAGGTTAGGAAGATTTCTCTTCCTCTTGTAAAATTTGCATATCAGAATCTTCATGGAGTCGCTGGTAGAAGGATTCCCAAGTAAGTGGTTTGCGGTATAATCGAACTCGGTGGCCATTTACTTTAAAGGTATGTCCAAATTCATCAATAGTGACTAGAGTAAGGGTGCCATTATCATGTACCTTCCGGATTTCATATGGCCCCAGCCAGCGAGTTTGAAGCTTCCCGGGAAAATCTTGAAACCTGGAATCGTATAAGAGTGCCCAATCTCCCTCGCGGAAGACTTTATTTTTAATGAGAGCGTCATGCCATTTAGCTCACTATTGTTGGATCAATGCAGTGTGTTGGAGGGCAGAGAACCTAATTTCATCTAGCTCATTGATCTGTTGTAATCTATTAATCTGTGCCTCGTTTAGATCTAGGCCGACTTCTTGTGTTGTTCATAGTGTTTGGATTTCGAATTCTATGGGAAAAATGGGTTGCTTTCCAAACACCAATTGGCATGGTGAATAGCTGGTAGTGCTTCTCCATGTTGTTCTGTAGTCCCACAAGGCTTCTGGTAGTCTTGCAACCCAATCGCGTCTATGTGACACAATGGCTTTTGTTAAGATTGCTTCTATTATTTTATTGCTGCTTTCTACTTGACCATTTTCCTATGGGTGGTATGGAGTGGTGATTTTGTGTTGGATATGATAGTTTTTAAGTGTTGCAGCAATCTTGTTACTAGAAAGCTGTGGTCCACCGTCTGTAATTACGGCTCTTGGAAGCCCATATCGCACGAATATGTGAAACAGGAACTACATGATAGAATCCTCTGTAGCTCTCGGTAGTGCCTTTGCTTCAACCCATTCGGTGACATATTCTGTTGCTACCAAAATATATGTTTTCTGGTTCGAGGATGGGTTAATTGGACCAACGAAATCGAGGGCCCATCGCTCGAATGGTTCAATAACTAGCTGTGGATTCAGGGGCATTTCGTCGGACTGACCAGGGCGTCCTGCTCTTTTGCAACTGTCACAAGCTTGAACAAACTTCTTTGTATATTTGAAGATTATGGGCCAATAATACCCTGTTTGCAGCACCTTATGTCTAGTTCTCCAATCAGTGAAATGTCCACCACATGGTCTGTCATGACAAGCTTTCAAAATGTCAAAAATTTCATCCTTGCGGACAAATCTCCTGATGTGCATATCTGCCCCTGTATGGAAAAGGTAGCCCCCAATCCAAGAAAATTGAGCACTTCGCTGGACAATCTATTTTCGTTCATTGGGGGTCAGATGTTTTGGTAATTTACCTACTACTAAGTAATTCACAACATCAGCATACCAAGGTGTTTTAACAGTGATAGCAAACAAATGCTCATCTGGAAATTGATCTTCAACTGCTACTGCATCCACTGGATTTGACATTTGCGAGAGAAAGTCAGTTATAGGATTTTCTTTTCCAGGTCTATCCTTGATTGTAATATCAAATTCCTACAATAAAATAAACCATCTAGTTATTCTACCATTTGTGATTGGTTTATTTGCTAAATATTTTATGGCAAAGTAATCTATATACAAGATAACAGGATATCCAGTAATGTAATGCCTGAACTTATTGACAGCATGTATTACAGCTAGAAATTCCTTTTTAGTAACAGTATAATTCAATTCAGCAAGGGATAAATTCTTGCTAATATAATAAATTGCATATGGTTTTTTATCTTCTTCCTGCCCAAGGACTGCTCCAATAGCTGTATCTAAGGCATTTGATGAAATTTGGAATGGCAGGTCCCAATTTGGTCCTTGAAGGATTGGGGCTGTGGACACAAGCTTCTTTAGATCCTAAAAAGCACAGTCACATTTTTCTGTCCAAAGAAATTCAACATTACTTGTCAGTGAATATAGAGGTGTAGCAATATGCGAAAAATGTTCTATAAACCTTCTATAATAACCAGAAAATCCAAGAAAACTGTGTACCTTTGTTTGAGTGGTAGGAGTGGGAATTAGCAAAACTATTTGAATTTTGGTTGGGTCTACCTGTATGCCATCTACTGAGATATAATGGCCTAGAATAAGTCCTTCAGTCATCATCATATAGCAATTTTCATGGATCAAACAAAGCCTGGTGGCAATGCAGCGCTGCAGGACTTTTTCTAATGTGTCCAATGCTGGGTCAAAATCATATCCGTATGGTGTAAAGTCATCCATGTATACTTCAAGCCCTTCATTTATTAAGTCTGAAAAGATGCTGAGGATATCCCTTTGAAATGTGGCAGGAGTATTGCATAAGCCAAAAGGTAGAACTCTATAGTCAAATATTCCCCAAGGACAAGTAAAAGTGGTTTTGTCTTGGTCTTCAGGGGCAACCTGAATCTAATTGTATCCATTGAAGTCGTCTAAGAAAGAAAAGAATTTCTTCCCTGCCAAAGTGTCTAATACTTGGTCAATGAATGGAAGGGGAAAGTGGTCTTTTTGTGTTGCTTTATTTAGCTCTCTATAATCTACACAAATCCTCCAGTTTCCATTCTTCTTTGGTACCACAACAAGTGGAGAGACCTATTTACTATCGGAGATAGGTAGATGAAGTTGACATCTAAAAATTTTTGAAGTTCAGTTTTTACAACATCTTTTAGATGAGGATTAAGTCTCCTTTGTGGTTGGCGGACAAGTCTCCCATCCTTTTCTATGTAAATGTGGTGTGTACATAATTGGGGATCATTTCCTTTCATATCAGGGTAGTCCCATGCAAATGCTTCTTTATATTTCCTCAATAGTTGGATGAGCTTCTTTTCTTGTTCGGAAGTCAGGTTGGAATTGATGTTTAAAGTCTTTTCTGGCTCAATTTCTACAATTTTACTATTTAAAACAGAGGTAGTAGGTATTGTTTGATCGTGTGTATGTTTAAGAGGATCTTCTTCTAATTCATTATCAAATGCTGCTTCTATCATGTGACATTGTATGTGGGATCTGGGTTCAGCTTGGCTAATTAAATTATTAATGGCATCATCTTCTGTTTGGTCTTTGAAATCAAGGGCCTCTTCTATGGTTAATGGAGATCTAATATTTTCGATGAGGTATGATACAGGATGCTTGTTAGTTTTTATTATTGTGACACTTGGCTGTGTTGGAGGATATAAAGCTAGGTTCTTGATATTTGCCCCTCTAGTTATGGTCATATTGCCTTGTCGGCAGCCAATATAAGCATCGGTAGTTGCAAGCCAAGTTCTGCCTAAGATCAATGGATGTCCATCAAGTCGATTTTTGGGGTTTATTATCAGAAAATCAATCGAATACTCCCAGGAGTCAACAGATGCCATGACATCATGTAGTGTGCCTTTTGGCCTAACCACAGATCGATCAGCTAGTTCTAGTAAAGTAGAGGTCGGTTCTATTAATGTAAAGCCTAGGTTTTGGCAAGTGGTGGTTGTTAAGATATTAATTGCAGCTCCTAGATCAACTAAGGCATTTGAGAAGGTTTGACCATAGATTTGTACGATTACTATTGGATTTCCTGGGTCTTCGTATTTAACGGGTATTTATTTTCCTAATAATAAGTCGGATAGAGTGCCAACTACTTGGAATTTTGGGTTATTTGTTATTTTCCTCCTTGGTTTCTTTATACATAATTCTTCGATAGTCCTTGCATATATGGGGATGTCTTGAATGGCTTGGAGGAATGGGATTTTTATGTACAGATTTTTTAGTTCTCCCAGAATATCAAAATTAGGGTGTTGTATAGGTCGAGGTATAATTAATCACTCTGGGAATGGGGGAGAGGATGTGGTTTTTGGGTCATGAATTTGTTGTCTGGTCACATCCTCTTCTTGTAGCGGTTGTTCTGTAGGTAACTAATTTTCAACTTGAGTTGTTTTATCTCCCTCTGTTTTGATGATACGCCCAAATTTTAATTGAAGGTCATTACTCTCCCTTAGATCAGTTCCTATTTCTGGTGTTTCCACTATTTGAATAGATTGGACTAGTTTGTTATTCAGATTAGGGTTGGGTTGGGTTGGGAGTTGTGGTCTTAAATTAGATTGGGGGTTTTGTTGTAATGCTGGCAGTGTAGGTTGAGGGAGCAAGATGGTTCCTATTGGCTGATTCATCGGTCTTTGCCAGTTTGTCTATCAGGCTTGACTCTGTGAGGTAGGAGGGGTCCATTGTGCTGGATATATGTTGTTTTGCCAATATGGTGGGGTATAGGGAAAATTTGGCTAATTGGGTTGGTTTGCTTGATTTGGCCATGGTGATGATGAAGGAAATGATTGCTATGACCAATTCGGGAAGGGAGGTTGATTTTGCCACATTGTATTATATTGTTGAGCATGATATTGTGGAGGCTGAAAAGAAGAAGCTGGGTCTGAAAACATACCTGATTGTCGTGGCTGCCATTGACGGCACTGATTGAGTAGATACACTGGTTCTGGTTCTTCTTCTGCTTCCTTGTGTACTGCTTCCAATCCAGGAAGTGAGGGGCATCTCTCTGTAGAATGATCTTTTGTACAGATGGCACAAACTTGGACTGCATCTAATGGACACTCCTTATGGCTATGTTTCTTTATGCATCGGGGACAGAATATTGCCAAATTCTATTTTGCCTCTACTTGCTTTTGTTTGGCCTGCATAATATCAAGTTGTGTTGTTAGTGTCCCCAATATGTTAGTTTTAAAATTTTCTAATAAATTTCCAATTTCTGCACAAGTTACTCCTTCTACCAAAGTTCTGTTATCTCTTGCAAACCAATCATGTTCTGTTGCTTTTAGTCTTGTGCTGCCTCTAGAGCTCCTGATACATAGATTAATAATGTCAGCAAAATTTTCCTGATAAATATCTCCTTTTCCCATAATATTCAGTGTTTCAATCCATTGTTCCTTCATTCCCCTAATTAATGTTGTTTTTAACACATTATTAGGTAAGGGTAATGATGCATAAGGAGATCTTTGAAGATTATACTGGAAACGTTCAACATACTCTTCTAATGTTTCATTTGATCTAGCTACCATCTGAAATATTTCATCTTTTAACTCTCTAGACCTACAATAATCCTGGTATTTTTTTAGAAAATATTTTTTCATTTGATCCCAATTATTTATAACACCACCACCCAATCCCATAAACCATCTTAAAGCAGCCCCTTTTAATGTAGAGGGAAATAATTTCAATCTATGGGGATCGGTGGTATAGTCATATCCTCTACACAGCACATCAAATTCAAACAGAAATGCATCTGGATCTTCTAATGTAAGGCCATGGAATGTAGGGATGTGCTGAAGAGGAATTGCTTTCATAGGTACATTACCTGTAGTATCCACAATGGGGTATTGCAGTGTATAGGTTTGGGTGTTTGGTTGGTTTTGGGCCATTTGGTCAAATATATGCCAATAACCTTCTGGGATATCTAGGAGGGTATTCCTAGGTTGTCGAGGGGGTATGGCTTGTTGGGTGTGGAGCCTGATTATCTTCTATATTCAAAAGTACCACCACATTGGACCCCAGTTCAAAATGGGGGCAGCAATGCCGCCCGTAAAATATTCGCTGCAGGGGGGGTCCAGGGGGGGCGGCTGCGACCTTTGGGAGCCCCCCCCCTGGTGGGGGGTTTCGGGGGAAGCGCCCCCCGAAGCTAAAAACAACTGTAAAATTGCCTTGTAAAAGTATAGTAATTTCTAGTCAATCTGGGCCGTTCATTAGGCGGATGATCTGACGGTGGAACTTATGTTTAGTTTAGGGTTTTTTGCCCTAGAAGGCAACCCCTCTCTTTGTATGAGGGCATTGTATTTGAGGCTGTGAGATAGATGTGTATTCTGTGTGAGCGAGAGACAGAGAGGTGAGACTGTGAGAGAAGACAGAGGATATTACAACGGATTTGTTGTAGGTTGTGTCTCTTCATTTTGCTGGATAATAGAAAGGAAGGAATGGTTGTTCGAGGTGGATGTAGCCCAAACTGGGTGAACCACGTATATCTGTGTCTCTCTTGTTTTGTGCATTTTCTGTGTTTATATTTCTGCAATATTTTATGTGTTCCATTGCTCCGTAATATATAATACTCTAACATGGCTCTAACGGGAATGGTCTTGACAACACTTCCTTTATCTGGGATAATGAGAGTGCCTAACGTTTGGGGGATTCAAGTTCTTGAATTTCATTATAAATGATTTTTGCAGCACTTCCCTTATTTGGACTGCTTAATGGCTGAATTACCCCAAGGGGAGATCTTGGTTCTTCAGTCTCTATTGTTTCTCCTCTTCCTTCACAGAGGTTGCTAAGGTTCCATTCTTGTAATGGTTTTGGGCTAGAATTTTCAATTTCTTGAAAATATTGCTCTTCGGTTTGACTATGCACCTCAGCAAAGGCTACATATGGTGATCTTGTGGCCTGAAGGGAACTAGTAGGCTGTCTAGAAGTAACTTTTCTAGGTCCTACTGAAGGCTGAGATTATGATTTCTTAAGGATTTCGTCTATAAAGGTCAATCGGCCAAGGGTCACCAGCCCCTTAGCTTTATGAGTCTTAAGTAGAGGTTTAGGGTTCTTTCCAAGCTTTTTCTGCTTAGTCATGCACACAAATCAACTGCTAGGTTCTACCCAAACAAAATAGCAACAAATCTGCAGGAAAGTGGGCAGGGGAGCAAGGCTATTACATACTCCACATGCAGGTTCTTACCTTCCATTTTTAAAACCCAATCCTTTCCTAACAGGTTCTCACATCATTCTGAAAAGGGACAAATGGCTACGCTCTCCCTGATAATGGTACCAAAATGTCGAGCCATAAAAAGGGTCTTTTTCACCTCTAATTATCTCACATTATCTTGTCAATCCAGCAACGATTTGTTGTTTCAAAGAGTGTACTTAGTTTGAGGTTGTCATTTGTCAAAGTAATGCTAGTAGTACAGTGCTCAAAATACAAGAGTAAACGGATTCTTAAAACAAGATCTACTTATAGCAAAGCACTTTAAAACCTAAATCATGCATTCAGAAAACTAAGAAATTTCTCAGTCAAGGGTCCAATAACAGTAACTCATCCCTTTGTAAACTGATGTAACTAAGGATAAACAGATCATCAACCTGGGAACTAGACAACAGATGTCAACGCTCGCTACAATCTTAGATCGTTCTGCACACTAAAGCAATGATAACGCAAAAAACAGGAAATGGAACAACAACTAGGAAATGGAACAACAACTA
The DNA here is from genome assembly GCA_000404065.3 of Pinus taeda. NCBI lineage: Eukaryota > Viridiplantae > Streptophyta > Pinopsida > Pinales > Pinaceae > Pinus > Pinus taeda. The sequence goes on from APFE030297331.1 coordinate 26,407, forward strand.
AGAAATGGAACAGAAACCAGGAAAATGTAACAACAACCCGTTCTTATAAACAACAACACCTTAATCTAAAGAAACAAGTGTAGCAAGCGTATCCTACAGAAATCAGATGGTAATCTTTACTCTAAGAATAAATCGGATAGCACACTAAAATAGAAAGACAACTGATTTGTAATGAAATATAGAACAACACTTAGAGCCAAATGTAAATGCAAAATAAAATAAGATAAATAACACACATGACACGCCTTAGTATTGAGAAAAACAGTAGTCTGATTTCGATACTACAAATATTAATCTTTAGTTATAAAGAATAACGATTGTAATTCGTAATGGAACAACAGTGTCAATTGAACAACAATCACAATTAAGTGTAAACCATAGATGAATGCAGTAATACCAATTTATGAATGTTACAACACGGGTACTCTGTAATTGAACAACAATAGCATTCTATAAGGGCTAGCAACGTTATATCAATGATTAAAAGAACAACAATGCATTACAAAGTCATAATGAACAATACGACATTCTTGTCAAAAAGAACGATGTTGCTCAGTTGAATCATAGATCAAATATCATAGAACCATGATGTAAAATAATAAAACACAATAGATTATTGAACAAAGCTGATAATGAAAACCACACACAAACTAAAGATAATGGTACAGGAGGAAGTGTTCTACCAGGGCTGGGCCCTTAGCCTCCAAGGACACACCGCTTGAGATTATTCCAGGATCAAAGATGGAACAACAACCAGATTTATATTAAAGCATCAAAACAGAGTTACAGGGGATCACTCCTCAAAGAGAGTCGATGATCAAAGTCTCAAATACAGAGAAAAGTTACATAGAAAAAATAACAGCAAATCCTCACTTGGGCTAGCAGTGCTACCCCTTTTTATAACAGCTAAAGCAGAGATATCAATGATGTGAAAATAGTTAAGGTAGCAATCCCTCAAGATCAAAGGATCCTGAGGGATTCACCAAACCGTTAATTCCTAGTTACCCATTTGTTCTCTTGTGCTGAGCCGATATCTCCCTTTCCTTTCCTTGGCTGATATGCTTTAATTTGGATCGCCTTGTTTGCATGTGGTTCCCTGCCAAAGGGACAACAGTTAACTTGGCCCTGTTTTTTCTTTAGAATGGCAATCTTTCATTTTTCCCCTTTCATACATAAGAAATAACAATTATGAGTATTTTTGTGTTGTGTATAAATCTCGTAGATTTTGTCATGATTTCTTATTATCTACTTAGTTCATGATGCAAAGGGGTTATGAGTTTTAAAGAAAAGATGACAAAATAATCCATAAAAACATACCTTCTTTAGTACTCCACACCTAAATTCACATACAATTAATTAGTTTTAAGAACATGAGGCCATCTCGCTTCTTTTGTTTCTTTCATCACCAATTCATCTTGGTACATATGGATCTCCTTTTGGTTTCCATAATGCATGAGACAATGTTTAATGATATTCTTATATGAGAGATTTTAAATTATGTCTTCCTTCCATGCTTTGGAAAGGTATTTCTCCATTCTCTTATGTCATTTCGACAACTCTAGATGATTTCATCAGTTTTCATCCTTGTGACCTGCAACCATACACAAAACATCAATATCAAAATCATAATGCTTTCTAGCCCCATTTGGTCCCTCCACCACCATATCTTCTATTAACAACTTCTTTTGTTGGCCTGGACTCTTAATATAGTCCATGAGACTCTCATTCAATATCTCCTTAACATCTTCCTCATCTTATTTTCCAAGGAATCCTCCATGCTCTAGTTAAAAATAATGAACTTCCTCCTCTTCGTACTCAGTTGCCTTGAGTTCTCCATTTCTCAACAAGTACTTAATAGGTGCCTCAACTTCCTTCTTATCTTCCTAGCATATAACTTCCTAACATTCCATTATATCTTTTTCTTCATATCTCATCCACATCTATTGTCTTCCTTCTCCCTCTCTTGTAGCATCATGTTTATCACACTGAGCCTCTCTTTAATTCAACCATCTCTCTATCAAAATCTTCTTGGATAATCTTCCTTCTCATGATGCCTTCTTCTTTGGCATCTTTGTACACTCTCTTGTGGCTTTCAACTAAACCCTTAACATGACCATCAATGGAAATCTCTTTCTCCTTCTCTATGAGCTTCTCCATGCTCACTGTGAGCTGCAAACAAGCCTCCATAAGACACCTCACCAAACTTCTCTCCTCTGGGCTTGGTCTTTTGGTATCATAGGTTCACATCCTCTGGAACCTGTCAAGCTTCTTCTTCTCCTATGTCTGTTTCATTCTACTCACCTATCAAGAAATTCACTTATGCTCTTCACCCTTCTCTTGAGGACTTCCTCTATCTTGTAATCTCTCCCAACCTCAACTAGAGAACTTTTTCCTTTCTATTGTAGCTTCTATGAGATGAGGGTTCTCTACCAAAATTATCCTTTTTTTTAATCTTGCTACTACCTACAATCACCAAACTCTTTAACTATATTAAAATAAAAAACATAAGACTAGTTTACCTGCTAAGTCTCCTCAAACTAATATTTTCAACTTTCTACTTTCCTTGCTTTCAACAATTCTTCAAACTTTGCTTCTTCGTTGGTATATATCTCCAATCCATTCTAATCGTTCTTTAGTCTCTATTCTGGTTTCTTTTTACATTCGCACTAGCTATCCTCTTTCATAAAAACTTTTGAAAGTTGTCCATATTCACATTGAACATTTCCTACACACATATAATTAGTTTGACAACATAAATAAATGTTTCCTTTTTTGATACTATGGGCATCGCTCCTCTACTTAGCAATTACAAAAATTTCCTATCTTTGGTTGAAATCTCTTCTTTTTCTTCTGGTCCTCTATAAAACTTTGATTCATCATTACCGTCATGAGTAGTCTCCTTTCCTTCACTGGTTAGAAATCTTTGATTCTTTAGCTTTCTCTCATTCATGAGAAGTCCTTCTAAATGATTTGTTTCCTATAGTTTTCTTATGGACACTTCATTTTTTCTTTATTCCCAAGGAGTATAACTATCACTCTAATAGAACTTGATGCAACCCACTTGGCTACTTTGGAGAATCCCTGATACCACTTGGCTACGCAAATCCTTGTCTCAACTCTAATTGGTGGGAGTCAATATTTAGGCCTTGAAACCAAATGCACAATTGTGCTCTCAAAAGAAAACCCTGAATGATGTTTTCACCTTAAGGCCTTGGTCTTGAAAGTGACTAGTTGTTCTTGTCCCTCTAGGAGCATTCCAAATCAATGACCTTGATTAAATGGAAATTCAACGATTGGTGTGTATTGTGAGGGGAGGGGGGTTTCTACAATTGTGGTTCCTCCCTTGAGGTTATTTCCTACCCACCACAACGATCTTACGATAGGGAATAATTGGCCAAAATCCATGGTCCCCATCGATTACAAGGGGGGTGACCTATGAGGTTAATTGGGGAAGGGTTGGGGGGGTTCTGCCATTGTGGTTCTCCCTCAAGGTTTCATATTACAATTTAAACCCCACTGGCACCAAATCATCTCATCTCACCAAAAACAATATCTTTCCTCAGTCTGTAGAACTGCAATATCCCTTGATCTTCAATCTTGTGGTTTCAAACTCTGGCTAAGATGCCTAGACTATGGACGAAATCATTGGTTTCAAAACATGAAATCTAGAAATTATATCTTGATGCACAATTCTATTCTAGAGGTGACAGAAATGGCGGGGGGTGGTCTTCAAAACCTAAAATTATTTTTTTATTTGCTACCTACGATTATGGAGCCTTGAACCTTTAGTTACAAGTGCGGTTACTTGAGTTCGACAGGTGGCTTATTTATTCGGCCATTGGATAAAACACTCTCCTATATCTGTGAAGTTATTTGAATTGACAATTTTGGTCAAGGACCAAGAAATTAGTAGATGAATCACCCATTTGCAAAACTTATTTCCTTCTTAGTCTATGTACATTTCTTTATTTTCCACAATGATTGGATTTGTTATGGCCTATAGTTGAGTATATTGTGAGCTCAATGGGGTCACTTTATTGATTGAAGACCAAAAACATTACTAAAGGATTCACTCATGTGCAAAAAATATTTCCTACTCAGTATGTACATTTCTTTGTTTTCCACAATCCTTGGATTTGTTATTGCATATAGTTGAGTATCACGAGTGCTAACTGGGGTCACTTTATTATTTGAAGACAAAAATTACTGGGTGATTTACTCATGTGCAAAACTTATTTCCTTCCTAGTTTATGTACATTTCTTTGTTTTCCACATTCATTTTCTATCTATTAATTGTATTTTCTTTCCATATCCCTTTTCTATCTATTAATTCTATCAGCTCTAGAGTAGTACTCTTTGTTATTCACCATCTTTAGAGAGTAGGTTTGTACAATCATCCACTCTATATAATTTTAGAGTTGTATCACGTTTATAATTTTATTTACAATCTTTGATATATAATATTTTTTCCACAATTATGAAATGAATACATGTATAATAGTATGAGTATAGTTAAGGAGTTTTAATGCAAATTTCAATATCTAATATCATTATCATTCTTTCTTGTATGGTAACTTTTCTGTCATGTCTTTATTATCTTGGGTTATTCCCTTTCATGTCTCGAATATCTTGGAATATACTTAAGAGGTCTGTGATTCATTGGATTTAGCAAGATTACCACCATGCTTTCTAACTTATCATTAAATGCTAAGGATTACTACTCTCTAATGCAAGAGCATATCTCCCTAGGAGATTTCATTTCTTTAGTTTCACAAGGTGGCCATGTAAAATTCCTCATATCTATAGAATTTTAATGCTGAGACAAGTTTCATGATTCCATATTAATCTAGGGAAACAGGTAGGAATTCGAGCTCGTGCAGGAGGAGTGCTAAAAAGAGAGAGTCCATTTTGGTAGTCTAGTATTAAACAATGAGCCTCAAAAACAAAAATGTACAACAAACATAAACTTTATAAAAACAAATAGGATTCAATATGTTGATGTCAACCATGGGAGATGGTTCAACATTTTTGGAGAAAAAAAGTAAAAAAATAGACAAAAAAAAAACTACTTTTTCAACTCGTATTTTCAACTTACCTCCCTATGATTTTACTCAAATTTCGATTGGGAGTACTCGTTGGATGTGAAATTAATTTTTTATCCAAGGAGTACCCATGTTGCATACTTTCTATAGACCCTACTACACTAAAAATGTGAAATACATAAAAAAAAAACGTGATTGCAAGTGAAATACATGAAACTGTGATTGCAGTCACATTTTTCATGTATTTCACATTTTTTGTGTAGTAGGTCCATCGAAAGTATGCAACATGGGTAATCATTGGATGGAAAATTAAATTATACATCCAACGAGTGCTCCCAATCAAAATTTGAGTAAAATCATAGGGAGATAATTTTAAAATACGAGTTGAAAAAATAGTTTTTCCTTGAGTTGTCTCCTCAAATTCATCAATTCTAAATAGGAATATTATCTTATTTTATTTTCATTGTAGATTTTAAAATATTTTAGAAATTTGATAAATAAAAAAACTTAGCTTCTATTCATTATGTTTTGAAAATGTTTCACAACATACAATTAAATTTAAGTATACCAAAGAAATCATTGGAAAGTCATTTCATATTTTAAAGATATGTTGAAAATACGAGTTAAAAAATAGTATTTTCCTGAGTTGCCTGCTCAAACTCATGAATTCTAAATGAAAATCTTATCTTATTTTATTTTCGTTATAGATTTTAAAATATTTTAGAAATTTGATAATGAACTTATAACTTAAAGAGAAACCTCCGCGGCCAGAATGGATTCAGATCACCGCAAGAAATTTATCGGTGGAATATCATGGGAGACGACTGAGGAGAGGCTCCGAGACTATTTTAGCAAGTATGGAAAGGTTGTTTAGACTGTCATCATGAAAGATCGGCTCACGGGACGTGCCAGAGGTTTTGGTTTTGCGGTCTTCTTAGACCCCTCGATGGTCAACATAGCTCTTCAGGAAAAGCACACCATCGACGGCAGAGCGGATGCGGAGAGACTGCTTATCAAACTTATTGCGCCAGAACACCTGAGAGACAGCTACGTCCGCCTCTACGACTTGAAATTCTCGGATGCAGGTCTTTCTGCCGATCAGCGCTTTGCTCTGGAGCTTTTGGTCAAAGCTAGGGATGCGGCAAGGTTTGGATCTGAAGGTTTTCACACAGGATTGGTCGTTGAAATCAAAGAAGGGGGTCTGCATGATGCAGATCTGCTCTCCCCCTCAATGGATTGGCCCAAACTTTGCAGATCCAGCTTGGATCTAACCGATCTGGCTAATACTAGAGAACATGCAGAACCTAGGCAACAGATCTGTGGCAATAAGTATAGATCAAGCACCGGGTCTATAGATCTAGACCTGCAAATGGAAGAACGACCCTATATGAGGTCAGATCTGGAAGATCGTTTACAGCCAGAGCACGCCGGAAATAGCTGCACCACCGACTTAGGCGGATCAGGAACTCAGTCAAAACTCACGCTACAGGTAACAACATCTCGTTTTCATATTTTTATTAAAAATCCTGAGGGGAAAACCTGCTTAGTATGGGTACATGCAGAAAGTACCATCATGCAGCTGAAACAGCAAATATGGGCGTTGATGGGATACCCTGTCCAGATCCAACATTTTGTCAGTGGTAGGTGGTCCCTCCAGGATAGTAGAACCTTGAAAAACTATGAGATTAGTCCAGAAACAACCATTGTTTTAAACTTTAGGCTGAGAGGAGGGGCTCTGCCCCAGGGACAGTCAAGCTACTCAGGAGGAGACAAGGGGAAAAAGACAGCACCTCAGCATCAACCCAAGGGAGGCTCCTCCTACAAAAATATTTTACAGGGTAATAGAGATCCAGGGTCTTCTCCAGATCAAGGCGGATATACACCTAGGCCATACATAGTAGATCAGCCAGGGCAAACCCCAGCCCTCAACTTTGATTCTACAGGGCTTGATGATTTCGTTAAGTCTTATGAAACGCAGGCCCTAATATGCCGTTTTAACAGTTTTTGGCCAAAGCCAATGGATTTATTTCACTGGATTTTTACCACTTGGACCATGGAATGTGATATACATTTATGCTCCAAGAGGTTTTTTATAGTTAGATTTGCATCCACGGAAGTCAGAGATACAATCATCAACGTTGGGCCTTGGTTTTGGGGAACATCGGGGCTGTTTATGACCCCATGGTTCCCAGATTTTGATCCAAACAAAATGATTGTCTCCAAAGTGTCGGTCTAGGTCCGCCTATATAACCTTCCCCTTCACTTTTGGAGTGAACGAGTATTGGAAGGAATTGGGAATATTATAGGGAAATATATCAAAACAGATCTGGAAAGGATTGATGAAAGGGTCTACACTTTTGCACGCATTTGTGTGGAAGTAGATTTAAGCAAAGGACTGTCGGGCAATATAAGGTTGATCTACAAACAACAAAATTGGCTACAAAGACTAGAATACGAAAACACTGCTTTTAGATGTAGGCTCTGTAGGCAGACAGGACACTTGCAAAGCACATGTCCAGAAAGCAAACAGTAAAAAGAAGCAGAAAGGGAAGCAGAGGAAAGGATGGCAATTTCCCCCCTGTCTCAGAGGACGAAGAATCAGAAGCAGAAGAGGAAGATATCCTCGCAGAGAATGCTGAGATTGCCCAAGAAAAGGAGACTCAGAAGGAAACCACATCAGGAAAGAAGGCTCCACAGTCCCATTCAAATCAGGCAGAGAAGGTAAGCGAGGATTTGAGTATGGGCGGGACCAAACGACATCACCACTCAGATACTTCAGACTCAGACAAGGAAACAGCCTCATAGAAAGTAGAAACACAGTTAGTCATAGCTTCAATCGAGCCCACTCAAGGTGAGTGGCGCAAGGTTGAAAAGAAAAAGGGGAGAAAAACATGAAGTGTGAGTCATTTACTCACTACCAGAATCTAGTTTTTCTGCCTTTTTCTCCTTTCTTCTTTCTTTTTTTTCTTCTAAATGCACGTTAGTTTCGATAACGTTGCATGGGGTGCGAAAGCACTCGAGCCCAATGGGCACCTTATGGAAATACTTCAATGCATTTGCTTGTGTAACTTTTCATTTTTTAAATAAAAGGTTACCAATTTTTTCTTTGGAATTTTTTTTTAGAAATTTGATAAACAAAAATAATTAGCTCCTATTTATTATGTTTTGGAAATATTTCAGAATACACAATTAAATTTAAGTATACGAAAGAAATCATTGGAAAGTGACTCCATATTTTAAAATGTTTTAGAAATTTAATAAATAAAAATGATTTAGCTCATATCCATTATGTTTTGTAAATATTTTAGAATACATAATTAAAAAGTATGTCAAAGGAATGATTGGAAAGTAACTCCAAAGCAAAGCATGTGATAGTTAACTTTCCAAGAAAGTGGATGACATGGAGGACAAAGTAAAATAAAGTCAACAAGAAGGTTGATATGTGGTTCAAGGTTGTTTGTTGGCTTTAGGAATAGAGTGAACGGATAATTGCTCATCAAATATAGTCCATGTTTTTTTATTTATTAACTTTTGTCTGTTAAAATGATCAAAACAAACACGAGAGCTATGAAATTGTCAAATTTGATGAGTATTTCATATTTGAATTTCTTACCCTAAAACTGACTTCCTTACAAATTAGCTTCCTTGTAAATTAGAGAGAATGAGATAATATTGCAAATGGAAAAAGATTGCATAAAGGAAGATAGACTCCCAACATTTCGCATAGGTAAGATTGACCAAATATGAATGTGGAAAGTTGGTAAACAAGTTTGTGTAGTGTGGCCTATTGGTTACTTGGATTATCTTCCTTCCTTTACCATTGATGTTTATGTGGCATGTGTGAGGGCACTCAAAAGGATAAATGAAGATACTTTTTATCTTGAAATATTAAAGTTGGACACTTAAGGAAGATTTTGTGAAAAGGGTTGAAATCAGTCTCATTTAAATAATCCTTCAAAACTTGCAATTTACAATATTGTTATTAGAAGCAACCAAAATTTCAATCAATTAAGTATTAAGCTAGTGTTAGAGGATAACTTTGATAAGGTTACAAGAGTTGATTTTTAATGTTTATTGAGAGAAAGAAACATATATAAATTTCTTGACTTTAAGTGAAGTAAGAGAGTTGGTAATTTATTACAATATAAAATTAGTATTGAATGAATATAAATAAATTATTTTATGTTTCTTAATAACAATGAAGACACCAAGCCCCAAGGGTTAGTTCAACTGGTAAAATAAGTGCCTCGCCATTCGGGAGGTCACAGGGTCAATTGTCCCCAAAGCCCTTGGGGTTAGGCCTAGCTATTGGCCACGAGGCTTGATACCCTTGATCAAGCTTAGAGATTTCCATGGACGTAGCAGCCACCCACCCAGTGATCGCGGGTGTCCGTGAACCACAAAGAAAAATAAAAACACCATAAATAAATTATTGTATTTTCTTAATAACGATGAGAATACCATAAATAAATTATTGTATTTTCCTTAATAACAATGAAGACACCAAATATATAAAGTGTCTACCCTATTAGTTTATTTATTTTTTTTAATTTTATTCTTTTATTAAAAAAAAAATTAACATTCAACTAATATAAAAAACAATATTAAAAAAAAAATCTAGGGTAAATGGGCCATTGTATAGATTTAAGATTAAGAACCCAATTGTAATACATCATAGATAACTTGTAACACCCATAATTGGTAACACGTCACATAAGCAAAAAATACTTACAAGATGATAAGGGATTTTTTTTTCCAATGTAACACTCATTTAAATTGTTCTTTACCTTATATCTATGTTTCTTGTAAAATACTCTAAGAAGAAGGTTAGTGTACTTATCAAGAAGGTTATATTCACGTAATATTCGTAATAACTAATTATACTATAAAATTAAGGTGCAGAAATAATAATTTCCATCTCAATTTGACACAAATCACATATAAACCATTTCTTGAATGGTCTATCTCATTTTCCAAATTTGATCTCGCGATCAATTTTAGTTCCGAGTAACTTCAGTTACTACACATTTATTCTCCTAGACATGGTTGGTACGTTTGGCTAATATATGACCATGATAAACTTAGTATCTCTTTGATGTTACAATAAGTAATATCATTCTCTCTATTTTATTTAAAATTTTTATTATTGGTAAATTTTTCCATATAATATATTAGTTCATGTTATGGAAAAATTCTAATTCATGTTATGGGAAATAACATGAAAATTAGTTTAACATTAATTAATTTAACCTATAATATTTAACTTTTAAAATAACTATTTATTTATTTTATAATTTAGAGGAACCCATTTAATTCTTGACATGTAATTATTAGTAAATTTATGGGGCTACAATATGTCCTCCTCCATGTAGTCCGGGGCACAATAAAGGGGATTTGAACTTGGGTTTTTTGAGTTTTAACGATTTCACATTTCTCAAATTCAAACATATGATTGGACTATATTGCAAAGAAGATAATGTCATGTGGATAACCGCCTCACATATTTTATGCCATAAATTCGTGATATGGTTGCAATATTCATGTATTATTTTTAGATATTTGTGTAGTGATTTTTTTATTCTTATGTTACTTCCCACCATAATTTAAGCAAGTCTTTGCATACAAATATATGGGAATAAGATGTAAATAAATATATTTATTAGGAGTTACTTATCACCACTATTTATGTTTTCCTTAGTACTTATATAGGAATATGATTAGATTTGATTATTAACCACTATTAATTTAGCTAATGTTGACCAAAGTAACACTTGTGTAAGTAGTTACAATTACAATTGTACAGTTATAATTAATAACAAGTATAGTTACTTAGTAATGATAAATAATTATAATTACATAATATTCGTAACAATTAATTATACTTTTTTTTTTGTCAAGTTGTTTGAGTTCTTCATAGATTACATCAAACTTGACCCGTGGCTTGAGAAACCGCAACCTAAGGGCCTCTAAGCCGGGGCATTTAAGCTGTCAAAATCACTTGGGGATCACACTCAACCTAAACCACAATAGTAGTTAACTTGGTTGGATTTTTGTGCATGGAGTTTACACCCCAGGGTTGTCTATTATGTACACCATGCAACAATTAATTATACTTTAAAATTAAAGTAAATAAATAATAAATTCTATCTTATCTTGACATAATCAACATATAACTCAAGTTATTACACATTTATTCTCCTAAAAAAAGGTTGGTATATTTAGCTCATATATAATTATAATGGGTTTATTATCTTTTAAATGTTACAATAAGTAACATCTTCTTCTTATACTCAAGTTATTACACATTTATTATCCTAAAAATAAAGTTGGTATATTTAGATCATAGAAAATCATAATATGTTTATTGAGTTGAGAAACTCATTTTACAGACGAGTAAGAGAGATGTGTAAGTATGCTATATTCAATTTGGAGTTGACATGTGTATATATATATATAAAACAAAAATGACTATACATGTTAGATTTGTTTACAAAAAGTATTATGAAGAAAAAAAAATATCACTCAAGTGACCATACTAAGGAGAAAAGTAAAAATATTTCACTCGCTCTCAACCATAAATAAAATATTTCACGTCCCATATAATTAAAAAACCAAAAATGAATATACATGTTTGGTTTGTTTAATTAAAGTATTATGAAACATCCATAATCTCACCCTTAGTGGCCATACTAAGAAGTGGTAAAAATAGTTCACTCGCTCTCAACTATAAATAAAATATTTATATAAAAAAATGAATATACGTATTTGGTTTGTTTAATTAAAATTGTACTAAAACATCAATAATCACATTCCCAATGTCCATACTAAGCAAAAGTAGCAAAAAATATATCACTCTCATTGTCAATCATAAATAAAATATTTAGATGTCCATATGAAACACATAAATTTATATCAGCTTTATAAAGAAATAAAAAAAAGTTTTAAAATTAAAACCAAAACTATCTTACATTTATAATGTAACATCAACGATGAAAAATTACAAGTTTTTTATATATATCTACTATCTATTATATATTATATATATATATATATATATATATATATTATATATATATATATAATATATATATATATATCAAAGTGCAAACTTTTATTCAAAGTTACATTCTAAAAGAAGTTTTTCACCTCAAATTATTTGATTTTCCATTGCTACATTCATAGTTAAGGAAGATCTATATTAGTTATCTCTTAAATATTAGAATAAGTAACATCATTTTTCCTATTTTATTTAAATTTTCCACTAATGGTAATTTTTCCTTATAATACACTTGGAACAACGCTTACAATCGTCTAATATATTATGTAATTCTTTATTTTTGAAGTGTAATTATACCTTTGATCAATAAACATTAAATATCATTTATTATGGTGTATATACTAATATATATTTACCATATAACTATATAAATAATTTAATCACATACTTAAATTTTATCTAATCCTTTTTTACACATCTAAATATTTTAAATATAATTATCACAGTAATTTAAAAGCCTATTTTTATTTTGTTAAGTGAATTCGTACTTGGATTTTAGAGATCTGTGATTTGTATTTGTTGAATTAGAAACCGGAGAACCCACAGTATGAAGATTTTTATGCCAACGTTTCAAATCCCAAATGGGATCCATCATCAAGACTTAATGATGATAAAAGATGAGCTGCTATGGAGAAATAAATACTTATTGAGGTTAAATTTTTGGAGCACCACTGTCGGCTTGGGAATTTTTATTAATTAATTTTATTAAT
>APFE030297332.1:0-37969 GCA_000404065.3 Pinus taeda
ATTGCTAATTTATTAAAATTAAAATGAGAGATTGGTCATATGTTATTTTATATAATTGATTAAATTAGTTAAGAAGTCCTATTTTAACGTAGTTTCAAGTATTTTAGAGCTTGACTAATAGTTTAGGTATTGATTTATTAATTAATAATAATATTATTAATAATTTATTATTTTATTTTAACTTTTTCTTTTCCTATGCCATCAACCTAGTTAATTTTTATTTAGAGAACATAGTTTAATGAGAAAGTAACCAAGGAGAATGCCTTCATCTGCTCTAGGTTCAAACTTGCCAAGGTTTTCATCAGTCCTTTTGATGTAACATTTGCTTCCAAAAATTTTGAAGTATTTTACCGTAGGAGTCTTACCATACCAAAGTTCACGAGGAGTCTGAGTGTTGTTCACCCGGACATTTGTCTTGTTGAGAATAGTAATGGCAGCAAATGCAGCTTCACCCCAGAAGGTTGTGAGAGTTCCAGACTCATCAAGCATAACACGAGCCATTTGTTGAACCGTTCTGTTCATCCTTTCTACTACTCCATTTTGCTGAGAAGTCCTTGTAGTAGAGAATTCCCTTCTTATTCCATGTTCTTCACAAAAATTGAAAAATTCGTCCGAGGTAAATTCCCCTCCTCGATCAGACTTGAGGCATTTGATTCTGCGATCTGATTCGTTTTCAACCAAGGCTTTGAATGCTTTGAACTTTTTGAAAGCTTCGTCTTTATGCTTCAGAAGTCCTATCCAACACATCCTGAAAAAGTCGTCATTGAACAATATGAAGTATTCTTCTCCTTGAGGTGACCTTTTCTTGGATGCACCACATACATCAGTATGGACAAGTTCAAGTGGCATACTAGCTGATCCTTCCTTCTCGGGGAAATTAGTTTTGGTTTGCTTGCCAAACTGACATGATTTGCATATTGTATTATCTGGAATTCTGATGTCAGGGAGATCATGAACCGCCTGATATTTGCATGCTTTCCTTATCTGAGAGAAGCTTAGATGCCCCAGTCTTCTGTGCCATAGCTAATGTTCATCATTCTTGCTTAGATAGCATTGTTGTTGTCCTCTGTTAAGTATATATAAATTATTTGGAGCACTTATGCCTTTGATCACTATTTCTCTTGTATCAAGCTCACAAATAATACATCCATTTGATCGAAATATTACCTCATTTCCTTGATCACACATTTGACTGACACTCAATAGATTATGCTTGAAGCCATCAACATACATAACATTTCCAGCTTTCACCTTTTCTTTCAAAAGAATAGAACCTTTACCTTTTATGAGTGCATGGGTGTCATTTCCAAATGAGACCTTCCTTTCCTTTTCTAAGGCACTATATGACTAGAGTTTTTCTTTATCACCTGTCATATGTTTCGATAGAACACAGGGTTTGCCACATACCCTAACATTTTATCTCTAACTTCTTTTAAAACTTCAGAAAACACAGGGCTTTCCATATACCCTACCATTTTATTTTAGTGCATGAACGAATCATTGAGCGCTGGAATCTCTAGATTGAATTGGAGTCGCTAAGTGAATGTTTTAGCCTTCATATGTGTTTGACTGTTGTCCACCATAAAAAATTAGATCTGCAACTTGAATGATCTTTCATGGAGAAGATCTGTCACCTCTTCCCCAGTATGGTTGCCACTATGTTAGAGCCTAGATCTACCTCAGGCTGAAGGAAGACAAGTCTAGGGTAACATCAAACCACGCTTAACCTGGTAGCTAGCCCTACCAGGTCAGGAGAGAGCTCTCTTCTTGCCAACAAAGTATGGATGCAATAAATAAAATCTTAGGCTAGCTATGGAGTGTGGGGATTTGTTTGAAATTTTTTGGGTTGAAACAACAAGAGAAAGGATGATTTTGGACTATGGAGTCGATGCCAATTTCTGCCGACAAACTTGGGGAAAATTAAGTACCATGTTCAGCCAGATAAAGTTTGTGAATGTAAGTAGCATAGGGTAGAAAGTATGCTACCCTGTAGGCATTAAACAAAGGATGGATCTACAACAGCAACTTTAGATGAAAGAGAATAATGAGGTTGCTCAACAGAGCATCTAGCAAAGGATGAATTCTGCTAAGACAACCATTACAACTAACATCAAAATCATCATGGAAGGAGCATCATTACGGATGAATTCCTAACATATAATTTAGATAATGCTGAAACAGAGCAGAAAAAACATAATGTGTAAGTGAATTACATGAAAAACATATTGAACAATAATACCGTGATGGATCCCAGGTCCAAAGGGTAGAAAAATACTTTGTTAAAATGATATTCAGGAAAATTTTACATAATGCCAAGCAACCTCTTTGATGCCAAAATCCAACCTCTACACTATGAAATTCATAAAATTTATACATTTAGCTCATCCCTGTATTAAAGGAATTGACCTCAACCATCTTCTTCAAAATAGAATCAGTTACATTAAACTTGGACCGAATTCATGAAAATAGGTGTTGAAGATGAACTCGTATCTCCTAAACCATAGCACATGTTACAAAAATTAAAGATTTTTTCGTAGATAAGGTCATGTTGGAGAAAAACCTCTCTCAAATTATGGAAATTCATTTCTAGTTGCTCAAAATCTATGCCACAAAATCATCTCTAAAAGAAAAAATCATTAAAAACTTAAATCTGTCAAAATGAGCTATAAAGATCTAGTCACATATTCAAATTCATGACACTTGTGAATAAACTGAAAGAGGTTTTTGTTATATGGCTTATGGTTAACAAAATGGTCCTTGGGTTTTGCAAAATTACTTTCCATCTGTTGTAAAATGGCACCACACTAAAATGACTAAAACAGTAAAATAAATGAAAATTTTGTTTTGCTTTAATGTAGGCTCCAAATATCACTTCATATCTCCCACATAGTAATATCTGTGCATAAACTGAAGGAGGTTTTTGTTATTTGGTATGTGATGGACAAAACCCTCTTTCACGTTTGAAAAATTCCTTACCATTATTTCAGAAACTGGTATTGTACTAAATTTTTCATTGTGTGCAGCAACTCACCTCAAAACATGCATAACCAAGAATCAATCATTCATTTCGATCATATCTTCTAAACTGGGAGCCAATTACAGGAGTGTGATATACCATTGGAAATCTCTTTCCGAGCTTCTCCTTATGAACACACTTGTGACATGTTTTTTTATTTTGTTGAATATCATGTGCAAAAAAATTTGACCAAAACCAAAAATAGTAAGAGCTCATATTGATCCTTGGCAATAGGCTACGAAGATTGGAACTAATAGGCATCATCTGAAAATGCCACGTGGCAGTATAAATAGATGCCACATGGATTGTTTAGATGTTGATGTCAATGATGACATGGCAGTGAATCGTGACATGACGGTCAATGGTGATGTGGCAGGTTGAATGGATGGTGACTAGGCATTTTGTGGGAAAATCACAGGTTGCCATGTGGACGAATCACGGGATGCCATGTGATAGCTTGAATTTGACCAAAATATAGTTAAATTTTGAAATATATGGGGGCAAGATTTGAACATTAGACCTCATCCAAGAAAATAATTGGACTTACCATTAAACCATTGAATTTTATTAAGAAATAAACTGGAAATATTTCTTTTTAAAGTATATTTTGGAAGATTATGTGAGTAAAAGGTGGCTCAAAGAGTGGAGTGGATGGGTTTGACCCCAAAACCTTTGGAAAAAAAAAAGATCTTAACCATGATGCCACAACTCATTACTGTGATATGAATAACATTTGAAATGTTCTTATTATTGTTTTTGTTGCAGGCTTCTACAACCATTATGCCACAACTCATTATTGTGATATAAATAACATTCAAAATGTTTTTATTATTGATTTTGTTGCGGCTTGCTACATGCGTTTTACAACAAACTTCGTAGGCTCGTTTCTCAGAAACTATTCATTGGATTTTTCTCAAAATTTTTAGATAGGTTCCTACTATCCTTATCTTTATGTATACAAAAAAAAACACAATCCAGCGAACAAATCTTGAGATATAATCAAAATGGTTGTAGGTGATGATGTGTTTTGACAATTTTATTTCAAACTTTAGAAATGATTTTCTGAAAAACTACACATCGGATTGAGTTGAAATTTTGTAGGAAGGTTCCTATGGTCCTAATGCTTATGCACAAGAAAAATCAAATCGATCCCATGCACGATATCGAGATACAAGTGAAATAGATGAAGGTGATGATACTCATTTTCTCAAAAACCATGAAGTAGATTGGGCTGAAATCTACAAGGATTGTTCATTAGAATATTATGCACTTTATATACAAAAATTATGAAAACCCAATTCCTAGTTTGTGATATATCTTCAATTTAATTTCTGTAGTTTGTATTATGTTTTTGTTTTATTTTTATTTCTGTTTTTTTAAATAAAACTACAAATTTTTATTTAAGTGATAAAAATCAAATTGAATGAAATTTTTGTTAGATAATGGAGACAAATCAAATTAAAGATGAAGATAAAAATTAATTTAGGCATTTTTGACATTGTCAGCAACTTAAACCATTCCTAAAAATTTTCAAAGCCATTTATTCGATTCTTACTTTATGATCTTTTAGGTTGCAACAAGGCGCAAGAAGAGAGCATACTTTTAAATTTAACATTTTTTTTGCATTTTAAAATCTAAAACTTAGAAAGCACAGGAAAAGTATCATACCTCAAATTTTTAGCTCTTCCTCTTTTATGAATGTCCATTTTTCTCATAAATCTTCCTGCCAATGGCTAGTGAATGAAGTGGCTCGTATGACACCACGACAAAATCATAAAACAAAAACAAAATCATGGTTTTATTCATTTATTATACCCTACTCTACCTAAGAAACATGAAATTTTTTCTTCAACTATATGCATATTTCCAATGTAACCATCTACGAATCAAGATCTCTAGTGTGGTCATATCCAATTTTGAAAAATATATCTCTATGTCCTCTAGGATATGAGAGACGAGTTGTACTTTTGGTGACAAGATTTGTTGAAGAATGAAGGAATGTTGTGGCCTAGTAACGGCTTGGAACCAATCTTCAATGTAGTCCTTTCTTTCCTAGTTCTCTTCATTAGTTATCATGCCTTGAATTTATTCTGGATGTTGCCCTTGATTCTCTAAAGAGTACCAAGGATCTGGAGACAAACATGCTAAAAATTCTTCAAATTCTGGCTCAAATGGCTGCTTCTCATTAGTTGTAGTCCATTGGATCTCTTGTTCTTTTACTGCTTCTTGGGATGCATTTGTATCCTTGGTGGCTATTCTCGAACTAGGACTAGGGCTCGAGAATACTCTTATAGGGGCATAACATCTTCTTCCCAACAAATGCTTGAGCATCGCTTTAGTTCCTTTCTTGGCCTAGAACTCTTGCTTCACAAATGGGTTAGTATTGAGACTCCTACATTATCCAAAAAGAATTGAAATTCATGCATCCTATATGATTTTAATATGATTTTAACTGTTCATCTGAGAATGAATGCAACTATCATGAGTTTGTCTAAACTTTCAAAATAAGCACCCAGGTATACCTCCCCGACAATGACACCAAAATGTTGGTTGATTTAATTGTGAGTTAAATCCCTGTCATTAAATTGTCAGCCCAAGGTAAGTGAAATAATGAGGTATACGTGTACTATATGTACTAGGTGATTATTTCTCAAAATAAAATAATCTAATGCAAGAAACATGAAACTAATTACAAGGAAAATAATGAAAGAAAATGAAAAGCAAGTGCACATGTTCTGTCTCAATCACTCACTCTCTCAAAGACTAGCTCTACGAAATCCAACAATTATAATCTAAGCTATGAAATGAAAAAGTAATTTAATCTAGTAGTCTATGAGATAAGTAATGTGAGATTACTAGTGTACCAATCCAATTCAAACATAAGGAAATTAAATCAATCTTAACAAAATAACATTAATGAAATAAACATAAAAAAATATAATCAAAATAACATAAAATAAACTAAATTAAACTTGCATAAATGAAATAACATAAATATTTACAACAAAGGAAAGAGGTGTGCAATCTTTGGTTAATGGGGGCTCTCCACTCCTCAGTGAACACACTAAACGATTATCAATGCTTGGAGATCAAAGTAACAAAATGTGTGCCATAAAACAAAGTTGGAGAAAGTTCCAAAGATATTATAATAATTAAACTCTCTTCCTCTCTATCGTCACTTTACAAATTACATTAATAATTTCTTCTCCACTATTCTCTATTCTATAATATCTCATATCTTGGATGGAACACCTTTGAATGAAGGATGCACTCCTATTTATAAAAAACTTAAGATAACTAATCAATAAATGTAGATCCATAAATATCTCCTAGATCCACAGTTATCTCTTGTGGTTACAACCAATTACTGAAAATATGAGATACAAATCCTCTCACGCATATTTAGGAGACACATATAAAAAAAATCCATGATTTTTATCCTTTGAATGTGCTCAGTGAATGATCGAAATCTTCTACAAATATTCCACAAATCTTCATGAGTTGAAATTGAAATTCGAATTTGTGGTTCAGTGGCCAAATAAGACTCTTCTAGAATCTTCAAATAGGCCTACAACATCATAAAACTCATCCCACTTTTAGATATATATGAAAACATGCTAATTTCCTAATATTTAATCATAAATTCTCTTAAAATACTTAAAATAAATGATTTGGAAAATAATAATAATAAACACATGATCATGCAAATGGTATTAATGTAGGGTTATGGAGCTGCAAAATATGGTAAAGAGCTACGGAATATGGTATAATGATAGAAATGAGGGTGAAAGAGGATGACATTTTGGAGACCCAACAATTCTCTCCAATAAGGGTTTCCATGTATACTTTTATTACTTATTTATTTTATGATATTGATGTTTTACAATGTTTGAATAGTTATAAGTAAGTAAAAATCTGCATTATATTGATTCACCCTTGCTCTCAGTATAATTATGAAATCCAACATCCCTCCATTTCCCAAATTCACAATTTTTATGTAACGTATTTCAAGAATTATTTTCTCTTTTGAAATCAAGACATCTGTATTAGCTCAAAATGATACTCCCTTGAGTCTATAGAGAACAAGCACGAGAAAAAGGATGGAATAAGAAAAGCCTAGAAAAAATATATTTTATTTCTTCAATTCCCCCATGGTACCGACAAAGAGAGTTGCAACACTCCATTTCTCATATCATGAGGATTTGAACCTCCAAACATAGAAGCATAGATAATTGAAGCAACTATGGTTTCTAATACACATGCACAAGGATCACACATGGTTAAACAATGATCAAATATTAGGGTAAGGATGAAAAAATTGAATCAAAATCATTAAAAATTGTCCAAATTCATATAATCCCCTTGTTAAATCATCTATAAAACAAAATATATCTATAAGGCTAAAGGGGAGAGAGAAGTGAACATAAATAAATGATGTCAAAACTTAGTTCCACCTCGTGATAAGCTAACACTACCAATGAGCCTGACTATGAGTTTTGGTGGGAGGAGGAGCTTAAGACAAGGACCTTAAGGAGATTAATTGTTGTGAATAATTTTGTATAATCTAATACACAATCCTTTCCCCCCATATATACATCATCTCTTTAATTTTAATGCATGTATTTTTGGTTTTGATTTTTGCTAATGCTAAACAAAATTTTAGGATAATAGAGTTTTGGCTTGTCTATTGGTTTTTATTGCAAGTTACAGGAGAAAATAATTGAAGTTGTAATATTTGGTGCTCTCATCTACCAAAATGAAGTGAGGACCAACCTCTCTGTTATCACCTAAAAAGGGATCACCTAGCCATTTCCCACTAGGTTCATTGAAATACACCATGTAGTATGGGTTTTACACATTAAAACCCACTTTCACCTTAGGAAATAATTTAGTGAACCACTTTTCCTAAATTATTTCTGTTTAATTAATTTACCCATGTGGGAATAACCCAACAATTTATTTAATTTCATATTATTCTCATATATTTACCAACATGGAAATAATTGAGAAATTCATTTAATTTCATGTTGTTTTCATATTTACCCATTTATATGAAAATAATTAAAAATGTTTTCACCAACACCATTTCCATAGGAACAATTAAATAAATATTTATTTATTTATTATTCCTTAATCATTTCAATATTCTCTTAGAAAATAATCATTAAATCATTATTTAATAATTGTTTCTAACGCATTTGACCATATCACCTAGAAATAATTAATAAATTCATTTTATTTATTAATCATTTCACCCACATTTCTTAATTAGCTCAATTAATAAGTATTTTTTAAGTTAATTTATCAGATAAAGATTGTTGACCATTTCTTTAATCTTTTCCTTTGCCAAAAATAATAAAATATTCACAAGGGTTACATCTTGATTTGGTCCACCAAATATTTGACCATATTAAGGCTAACATAGAATTTTATTATAAATATAGAGGTTTTTCCTCACCTTTTATCAAATGATTTCTATTCATTGTGGAACTTATGATCTCAAGAAATTCAATCTCACCACTTTATTTTGTCCTCATCCTGTGCCCACTTGCATACTAGCAAGGAGAGAGAAATCCATAACAATAAAAAATGAAGGGAGTAAAGAACCCTCCCATAGAGGAGGAGTTAGTAGCCCAAAGTAACTTCCTCCTTTTCTATAGGTGTGATCCAAGTGGCTTCATAATGCTCAAAATTCAGAAGTGGCTTTGGAAAAGCTCAAAAATTAAAGTCACTAGATTGAAGTAGATATAGGGTCACATCAAATATCTCGTTGCAAGCTTTTCAATGGCACAAACGACACCTCAATCTGAGTTCGTATATGAATTTTATCGCCAACCAAAGTTTTGGTCAAACTAGGCCCATTGGCAACCACTAACGAGGCAAAAATTTGGCACTTATCGATGCACAGATTCTGGTGGCCAGAATGGCTGAATTTTTCACCTCTTTATTTTAACCGGTGACCCAAAATTTGGTTGATGGCTTTTTAAACCAATTTGTTATATTATATATAATATATTATATATATATATATATATATATATATTATATATATATCTATATATATATATATATATATATTATATATATATATATATATATATTAAAAATGTGGTAAGCTACCAACCCCACCACCCAGAAAACATATGATATATATAGTATAAAACAAAACATAACAGGTCGGGGTCGCGGGTAATCTGGACCTTGCCCGACCACTATGCAACACTCATATGCCAACGACGTATTAACTACTATGAGGTCGGTGGGATTTGAACCTGCCCTGCTTGGTGGGCTTATCTACTAAAATAGGTGGCCTCATTATCAAATGAAATGACATGCCCAATATAAGCATGATGATGCCATAACGGGGGTCCCACGGGTTAGACCCTGGGGCCTCCCAAATAAGACACTTATTTTATATGTTTTCAGTCAATAGGTTGTTGGCCATTGGTTGAAAGTTCTTCCTGACTCACATTATATAAATCTTTACAATTCGCCCAACGGGGGAGGAGAGATAGATACCGATAGGATCGACCAGCGGAATGGTGCGCAGATTAGTGGAGGGTAGAACCCTGATGCAGGGGTCCAAGGGTGGAACCCTAATGTAGGGGTATATTTTTTATGCTGAGAGAATCTAGAAGATTACCTGGGGGTCCAGAAGTGCCAGTGTCAGAAATTGGTTGCCTTTATAGTCATTTTTCACAATTATTCGCTAGGATCCAATCGTGCAGTCCATTTCTCCAGTTGAGTTCCACATCTTCAGGCCATCCTCGGAAGTGGAGGTATAAGGTGTCATTTTGAAATTTTTTGTAATTTTATTTCGCTGCCAATTAATGAAAGAGGTCTCTCCACATTGAGCAGGGCCCAAAGACGTAGCCCACACTGGGTGAACTCTGTTATCAAGTTATTTTTGTGCCTTTTATCTCATGATTGATTTTCAATTCTGCTTCTTTTATGTGTTCATGTCACTTGGTTACATGCTCCTTTATGTGTAATTTTGTATGTATCCTTGAATTAAAAGATCTGGATCAAGTTTGGTATCAGAGAAGATCTTCTTGATGTGAGTTTCATGAGTGAATTCTAACCAGGAACAAGCTCCAAAGAGGAGAAGGAAAACTCAAATTCTTTGATTCCAAATCAGGGCATGCAACATGAAGATGAAACATGGAAGATGAGGAAGCTCGAATGGAGGAAAAGTGAAATTATCACAAGATCTTCTTCACCGTGGCAGAGAAAGTTGACAAGTTTTTTGCAGAATATGAGAAGAAAATCAAGCTTGAGATGATAGAACCAGATGACCATGCCTTTGTAAACCATGAAGGTGGAAGAGGAAAGCCTCCTAAACCACCCTCTCTATCCTCTAGTGATATTTCTTCTTCTTCTTATTCCTCTTCTCTTCATTCTAACAGGCATCATAGGAATGCATCTAAGAATCCATTTTTTAAGCTAGATGTAAAGTTTGACTTTCCCACATATAATGAAGAATGTAGTGTAGATAAATTAAACAATTGGATCATATAGATTGAGTTTTTTTTTC
The DNA here is from genome assembly GCA_000404065.3 of Pinus taeda. Lineage (NCBI taxonomy): Eukaryota > Viridiplantae > Streptophyta > Pinopsida > Pinales > Pinaceae > Pinus > Pinus taeda. The sequence continues at coordinate 10,551 of APFE030297332.1, forward strand.
GAATTCATCAGATCGAAGAGGATGAGTCCAAGATCCAATTGTCATATCTTTGGCTGAGTGTCACCACTCTCATTTGGTGGGAGAGCAAGTTGCAGAAACACATCAAAAACTTGGGTAATCTCCTTTCTTCTTGGTCCAATTTTCTTTTTGCATTAAAAGATCAGTTTTATCCTTTGGGTTATTGACAAAAGGCTTTAATGGAATGGAAATATTTGAGACAAGGAAAGGGTCAAAATGTAGAAAGATCCACAGAAGTGTTTAGGAAACAAGCTTTGAATTTAGGAATTTCACTTGATTCACCATCAACTGTAACAAAGTATATTGGTGCTTTACATAGGTACATTAGACATTCTTTGTTGTTGTTTGAGCCTACTACTATTGATTGGTGCTTTACATAGTTACATTAGACATTCTTTGTTGTTGTTTGAGCCTACTACTATTGATGTGGCCAGTGTGAAGGTCATTCACCTTGAAAGTAGGGGAAATAATGACAAAGAAGATCAACCCAACAAATCATCTTTCAAACCTCATAATGGAAAGTTCAAAGGGAGAGGCAAGGGAAAGGATAAGAAGGTAGCTACAACCAAGAACGAGGAAGGAGAAAAACCAACTTGCACACATTGCAATAAGGAAGGCCATGATGATGAACATTGTTGGAAATTGCATCCAGAGTTGAAACCAAAGAGATTTGGTGGTAAGAACAAGAAATAGATGGTGGAAACCATAAAGCAGGAACTTGGATCCAACTCCAATGACGAGACACATATCACAACAATGGGCATACAAGGTACTCTTTCTCTTTATGCTAATGAAAATTATGAATTGCATGCAAGTACAAGTTCTTCAAATGAGTCTCTTGTTAATGAATGAAAGAGGACTAAATTGTTCCACATTGGATTCGTGATGAAACATAATAAAGTGGAAACCTTGTTTGATCATGCTCAAAAACTAATTTGATTTCATAATCCTTGGTTAAGAAGTTAGGGTTAGATACCAAGCCTCATCTAAAACCCTACCCTCTTGGTTGGGTGTGTGATAAAGCCAAATTACATGTAACCAAGCAGTGTAAAGATAGATTTGTGATTGCATCCAAACTAGTATATGAGGTTGACCTTGATGTTGTACCTTTGGATATCTATGGCATTTTATTGGGGGGTCCATATTTTTATGACAGGAAAGTAGTTTTCTTTCACCATGAAAACAGGTATCATCTCACGAAAGATGAGGTCGAATAAATTTTTAGAGATCATCGTACCAAAATCAGTGCTAGTCTTGTAAGTGCATGTTGGATGAAGATATTGATTGATTCTAGCAAAGAGTGTGTGCTCATGGTTGTGAGAGAAAAAGATGCAGATACATCTAAATCTTCCCAAGGTTGTGATCCCACACCTAAAAAATAATTGTACGAAATTATTTCTAACTATAATTGGCTTTTTCAGGAACCAAGTGGGTTTCCTCCAAAGCATGAGATCCAACGTGAGATTCACTTGTAGCAGGATGATCCTTTACCCAACATTGGTATGTATAGGTTGTCATCCATTGATATGGAGGAGATAAAGAAATAGGTGTAGGAATTGTTGAACCAAGGGGTCATAAGGCCAAGTTCTTCTCCATGTGGTTCACCTATTGTGTTGGTGCCAAAGAAGGATGACACATGGAGGATGTGTGTAGACTATAGGGAACTTAACAAAATAACGATGAAGAATCGATACCCTCTCCCTCACATTGATAATTTGATAGATCAATTGAAAAATGTTGTTTATTTCACAAAACTGGACTTGTGCAGTGGCTATCATTAGGTTGGGATTGCAGAACAAGATGTATGGAAGACTACATTCAAGACAAAATAGGGGTTGTTTGAATGGTTGGTGATGCCATTTGGACTACGCAATGCTCTGACCACATTCATGAGGGTGACGAATGATATTTTTAGACCTTTTCTTGATGATTTTGTACTTATGTATCTTGATGACATTCTTGTTTACAGTAGAATATGGGAGATAATGTGATTCATGTTAAAATGGAGCTTGATGTTTTGCAAAAAGAAAAATTGTTTGCCAAAATGTCTAAGTGCAAATTTGGTAAGACCTCTTTGGTTTACTTGGGTCACATTGTTGGAGGTAGAAAATTAAAAATAGACCCTTATTAGGTTGATGTGATTGTAAAGCGGCCTAAACCCACCAATGTTATAGAGGTTTGTAGCTTTTTAGTTGTAGTACAATACTGGAAAAGGTTCATTGCCAAATTCTCTATCATTGCATCCCCCTTACATGCTTTTACAAGTGTGAAGAAAAACTTTTAGTGGGGAGGAAAGAAGCGAAAATCCTTTGATACATTGAAAGAGAATATCAATAGCGCACTAGTTTTGGCCTTACCTAACATCCAACAACCTTTTGGGATCGAGACAAATGCTAGTGGATATTCCATGGGAGAAGTGTTGATGTAGTAGAGGCAACTTGTATGTTACCATTCAGAGACATTCTACCAAGTTTTTGTGAACTATCTCACATATGACAAGGAGTTGTATGCCTTGGTTCAAAGAATGAAGAAGTGGAAGCATTATTTGATTGGCAAGGAGACCATGATTCACACAGATCACCAATCCTTACAGTACCTATAGCTACAAACCAAGCTTCAACAATCATTTCATATGGATGGAATTCCTCTAGAAATTTCACTTGGTAATAAAATACAAGAAGGGCTCTAGAAACAAAGTGGCAAATATGATTTCTCGCCCTTCTATTTTTGCATCTATAGTTTTGCAAAATACTTCTTTATCTTTTGAAAGTTATGTTGAACAGTTTTTTGATGATGAATATTTTAAGGATATTTATGCAAAGATGACTGAAGGATCATAGGAGGATAAGTACATTTACAGGGAAATTTTTTGTACCACCTTAGAAAAATATGTATCCTCATGAATGAGAGAATACATGTAATCAGAGAGGCACATACCTCTCTTGTGTCGGGTCATTTTGGTGTAGGGAATTTTTTTTTTCATTTGCAGACGTTGTGTTATTGGCCTCACATGAAAAATATTGTGACTTGATATGTAAAGGGATGTGTGTTGTGTTCAATTAGCAATCCCACTAATAGAAAATTGGGGCTCTACACACCACTCCTTGTTCTGATTCATCCATTGGAAAGTGTGTCAATGGATTTTGTTGGAAGTTTTCCTTTGTTTAAGATAGGTCATGAATATTTGTATGTTTGTGTGGATCGATTTAGAAAAATGTGTGTCTTAATGCATTGTAAAAATCAAATCACTACAGAGAAGACTGCTCATCTCTTCTTCAAATTTGTATGGGTCCACTTTGGGCTGCCCACATCTATTGTGTTTGATCGAGAATCTTGCTTCCTTGGAAAGTTTTGGATGAGTTTGTGGAGAATAATGGACACCAAGCTGAAGAGGAGAACGACATTTCATCCACATACCAATAGAAAAACAAAGGTTTTCAACCACATAGTAATACATTTACTCCGGGGATATTGTGGCAAGCATCCCAGGTAGTGGGACAAGTAGCTTCCATATGTACAACATGCATACAATAAGGTGTTGCATTCATCCATTAAGAGCTCATTGTTCGATGCATGCTTTGGATATTTTCAAAAGGATCCCTTAGACATGGTCTTTGGGAGAGACAAAGCATGAAATTTCATTCAGTGAATTCAAATGATTCACCAGATGGTGTAGGAGCATTTGGAGAAAATTCAATCTCAATACAAAGCTCGACATGACAAGCATCAGTTTGATCACCAACTCCAAGATGGAGAATGGGTGTGGCTCCACATCACCAAACACAGGATGAAAGAGGAAGGAAATAGATTGAGACCCATTCGATATGGCCCATATATTAGAAAATATTGGAGACAATCCATTTCGTCTTGATTTTCCAGCACACATGCAAATGTCCTCAGTGGTGAACATTGAAAACTTGAAGCTTTATGAGCTTCCTTTGATCATGGACACCAAAGAGGTTGGACAGGCTCCTACAGTGGATAACTTTGCACCCAAATACTTGGACACACTACGTGAGGGTATCATTCTTAACATGAGGACTAGGACTTCACAACAAGGAGACGTGGAGTACCTTCGTATTATTTTCAGGGGAATGCATCCAAATAAGGCTTGTTGGATTGAAAAATAGAAAGTGAGGGAGAAATTCACTCACTTTTCAATTTACCAATAAATCTTTTGATAGCGCAACATCTCATTAGTGGGGAGGAATGATCTAGGTGGCTCTAGAAATGCTCAGAATTCAGAAGTGGCTTTGGAAAAGCTCAAAAGTCAAAGTCATTGGATTGGAGTAGAACCAAGGTCATATCTAAGATATCGTCATAATATTTCCAACAATTCAAACGAAACCTTAATCCGAGTTTGCATGTGAACGTTATGGACAGTCAAAGTTTTGGTCAAACGAGACAACACTTTGGAACTTATAGGCGCATAGATTTCGATAGCCGGAATGAGTGAATTTTTAACCTCTCTAATTTGACTGGTGACTACAAATTTTGCCGACTGGTTTTTTAACCAATTATATATATATAATATATATTATATATATATATATATATTATATATTATATATATATATATATAAAAAATAGGTGGTGGGCCTCCAAGCTTGCCACCCATCAAACATATGATATATATAATATAAAACAAAATAGAATGAATCAGGGCCACGGGTGACCCGAACCCCACCTGATCATCGTGCAATGACAATATTCCAATGACATATTAACTATTGTGAGGCCAACAGGATTTGAATCCACCTGGCTAGGTGGGTTAGCCCACCAAAATAGGCGGCCTTATAACCAAATGAAACAATGCACCCAATATAACCATGGTGATGCTAGAATGAGGGTCCCATGGGTTGGACCTTGAGACCTCTCAAATAGAACACTTATTTTATATGCTTCCAGCCAACAAGCCGTTATCCATTAGTTGAAAGTTCTGCCTTCCTTGCATTATATAAACCTTTACAATTCACCCAATTGGGGAGGAGAGGTAGATACCATTGGAACTTACCAATGGATCTATGCACAGATCAGTGAAGGGCGGAACCCTGACACAAGGGTACCTTTTTTTGATGCTAAGAGAATCTAGAAGATTCCATGGGGGTCCAAAAGTGCCAGTGTTAGAAAGTGGTCGACTTTATGGTCATTTTTCACTATTTTTTTGCTAGGAATCCAACCGTGTAGTCTGTTTCTCCAATTGAGGTCCACATATTCATGCCGTCTTTGGAAGTGGAGGTATAAGGTGTTATTACGATAATTTCTTGTAATTAATGAAAGAGGTCTGCCCACATGTAGCAGGATCTGGATACGTAGCCCACACTATGTGAACTCTGTTATCAAGTTGTTTTTGTGACTTTGATCTCATTGTTGCTTTTGAATTCACTTCTTTTATGTGTTTATGTCACATGGTTATATGCTATTTTATGTGCAATTTTGTATGCATCCTTCAATTAAAAGATTTGGATCAAAGTGTTTCAAATATTAATAAAAGAATTTTCTTTCTTCATTGGGTTCATAATTGTGGTGTTAAATATATGTTTTCAGATTTCTAAACTCCATTACATGACTTTTCTAAATATTTATTCAGATATGAAGATTGTTGTTTTACATCACTATCTATGGTTATCCACTTTTATTATTGTTAGCCCATCTAGGTCAGTGGTAGTAAAAAAAAAAAATTTGTCTCACTTGCTAAAAAATCTACGACTAACAAATTGAAACTCCAGTGAGTTGAACACATATCCCTCGTGACTTTTCTATTTTTTTCTATAATTTTATTCTTTTCCATTTTTATCTATTTTTTTGGTGGTTTTTTTAAAAAACTATCATTTTTGTGTTTCTAGTTGTTTTCTACAGGTAGCAAGTACCAATCAATAAGGGGATGGAAAAATTTGTAGATATCTCAGCACTAGAAGGTCAAGAACACTTTCACATTGTTCAAATTTGTATACGAGAAGCATTCAAGAAAATTGTGTGTATGTGAGACTTCACCATAGGAAGAGTGTGTATACCTTCTTCAGTTTTGTACATAGTTTACTTTACATAGGAGCATGTGTGTATGCACTTTTCCATAAGGAAGAGCATGTATACATCCAAAAAAGGTGCAGTTTTTAATTTTATTTAATTTTTTTTGTAGTTTTCAGTTCATACTTTTGTTAGGGGGTTAGGGTATCTACTTTTACAATTCACATCATGCCTAGATCTTTTCATATTTCCTAAGTTTTGGAGGAAGGAAAAAATCCCTTTTGGGGTTTGAAGTATAAGTCCAACCAAGAAAGAGGGGGATTATGAACTGGGAGTGTGGTGTGTAGGATTGAAATCCATAGTCACCACAACCAATTCAAATTCTATAGATCTAGTATTTCTTATAGTTTGAAACTAAAACTAAGCCCATATTTTTCCCTCTTTTTTTCCCATCTATGGCTCTTTTAGTCTACATTTCTATAGGCTTTTTTTTGGTCTTTTACATCTGAAAATTCATTATTCCTTTGTTGTCATTTTCTGCATTAGGTTGGCTTAAAGGCTAAAGATCTAATCCCATTTGATTATAGGTCCATTTTTCACCATAAAATAACCACCTTTTTTCCATTCATAGAGCTTCTCTTGTGCTACATTTTAGCCTTTTTGGTTGGGAATTAGTTTGCTATCAAATTATGTTTTACTTTCTAGTTATTCATAGTTATTTTTTCAGTTCAACATTTTATTTTATAATAGCATCATTTACTTTTCATGCAAAGTAGTATCAACATACTCACATGCACACATATTCACACCCTTAAGTGAATGATTGCTTCGTTCAAACTGCAAAGACAACACATTAAAATCAACCAGTTAATTTAACTCACATAGATTTAAGCCCCATTAGGCACGAGGAAAAATAATTTTGTAGTTAAGTTAGGATTGGTGGAGTAGGCATACAAACAACTCCCACCAGTCACTTTACATCTTAGACACTATGGTTGACCAATTAGGAAGCTTAAAGTCCTCCACCATCATGTGGGCCAAAGTTGGTGTTGAGTAGAAACTCACGAAGGGGGTAAGGCTTAGGCCAATGATATTGGAAGTTCCCCTTAAGGTTCCCAACACTTAGTAGGGAATTTGGTTCTATGGCTTTCACCCAAAAGTTGAGATTCACTCATGCCCACTAGATGGAGGTAACCATATTGGAATCTCATTATAGGTTAAAACACTTTGTAGGTGATGGATTTGGGAGACAACCATACCTCTTCCATACCTTCACTAATCATTACATATGGTCCTAACCACCTAAGATCCTAGTTGTTTGGAAGGCTATAAAATTATAGTTTAGGTTTTATTTGAGGTGTAGCACATATTTTAGGCTAGGTGTCCATTTTTCCTTTATAATATGAGGTTGCTTGCCTTATAATAAAATTAGATCATAGTTAGAATATACTTTGCACAACTACACATAGTGTTCTACTTTCTCTCTATTATTTTATTTCACTATCCTTATCCTATATTATTTTAGAGAAATTTGTGTCTACACATAATTGCACCCCCTAGGTTTTAATTAGGGAGATTACGCAATATTCATCCTCAATTTCCACATCCGCTTACACCTACTAGACGATTCAGGGTCCTCTCCACTAGTCTACCTTTGAAATCTAGCTCTTATGAGTCATCAAGTTCTTCCTCGACTTCTGAAACCTCTCCTCCCCAATTTGCTACCATGTATGGTGTAAACATTGGTGGAAACATTGGTCACAATGTAAGAGCCAATAATGGAGGAAATACTAGTGGAAACACAAGTAACATAGAAGCTCCTCAAGGAAATGTTGTAACTCAACCCTTTCTTCCCTACATGGTCTACTTAAACTTACCAAAACTTAGCTCATTTATGATCCACTCCATCATGATCCTGGTTCACCTCCATACCAACTAAGCTTCCATCATATATCCCTATGTTTCAAGGAAACTCTGGAGAATATCCCTATAATCACATTAGTTCCTTCTACATGTGGTGTTTGTCGAGCTCCAGTATGATATGTTCTATTCATCTTTGACTATTTTAGCACAAGCTCACTAAAACAACCACAAAATGGTATGTTGAACAACCTCATGGATCACATCAAGTGTTCACATCTATCACAAATTCTTTCTTATCCTCTTTTTAGTTACCTGTCTTCCATGATACTGGCACTGAACTCTTGACCAGTTATTGTTAAACCATTGCTACCTACATCTATGATCATATTCAAGAGTGATGTAGAAGGTAGATCTTGTGTACAACTCCATAATTCAATGATCATGTTTTCTTAGATTTCTTCTTGAAATCGTTACTTCCTCCCATTTCCAAGGATCTCACATTATTATTCCTGAGAAACAAGGAAGAGGTCATACAGAAGGCTATGCAATATGATTTAATCTACTCCTAATCAGGTTATCTTTACATCGTTATCCTAGATTCCCCTCATCTTGGTGCTTCTTCTACCCTGGGGGAATATCATGCTATATACAACATGATTAGGTATCTTCCTACCAACATCCTTCCCCATATCCACAATGAAAAATGGCATATGACTAGCCCCATGGGGACCAAGTACCTCTTACACTTATCCTCCCCTTGATCCTTGGAAATTTACTTCACAATATGTTATTAGTACCTCTTATACATATACTCATTCATATCAGTAAATGTCGAGGCTAGTTGGTACTAAGCATGTATATGATAGTGATTGTGAATCCTTATTATCCATATCCACCACCAAATTCTCCATCCCCTTTGTCATCTATACCTCATCATCCTATACCTTCACCTGTATTCCTCTATAAACACTTCCTCAACAATTTCATGTTTACGCTCAGTAAAGTGTTGCCAATTCCACTAACCAAAAGAATAGGAATAAAGGGAAGGGAAAATAGAATGCTCAACCTCAAGGGAATGTGGGCAACCAAGGCCAAAATCTTAATGCCAGTCAAGGAAACAATTCTAATACCATGATCTAATAATAGGGTGCTCAACCCAAGTAGAGTAATGATCTCCACACAAATAAGAATTTTGCATTATGTGGTACCTATGGAAAATAAAAAATTTGAATATAAAGGGAAGCAATTTGTTCCCAAATCAGTTCCTCCCTCTATGCAACCTAAAATTCTTTGGAATCCATTCCCTGACCAAGTGTACATGGCCACCCATGATGACCAAAGTCCTTCACTTCCACCTACCCATCAGCTTAAGGCCCAAAGAATCTTCATTAGATAATTTCCACCATGAGTAAATCTCTAAGAGTTGTGATATACCTAGCACTCAAATATACATGATTACATGATTGGAAGTTCTTATGTGATTCTATCGGTGACTAGTTTATTCATGAGAAAGAAACTTTGTGGTTTGAACAAAAATCTCTAGATAACATCCAATTGAATATTTTGGATATGTTCAATACTATTTCACTGCTCTTGTCTCGATTCTTGCATCTTCTTTCTTAGTGAATTATGTTTTGATAGCTTGTCTTTTGAAATATCTAATCCAAACCTGATATCTCTGACTACCTGCACTATAGATTGTAGCAAGGGAGAACAACTTTGTTGTGTAATTTTAATTTGTTCTTGTGAATTAAGCAAGAAATATATATAGAATTTTAAGATTGTTTTCTTTTGCAATACATAGACTTGGGTTAAGTTGGGGTTGTGTTGACAGTATTGGATGTCGCTAAAAATCAAGGGGTCTCTCTGGTAAGAAGTCCCAACTAGACCTCACACCATTTGGAGAAAGAGCCTTATCCGAGAAATAGGCATGGGTAGCATATTCTTAATGATTTTCCTTGGCTGCAATAAATGACACAAGATAAATGCATATACTTTCAAGATAAACAAGTAAGTTATCCTTGTGATGTACTCAATTGCAAAGTGTATAATGGTTCTTCCACGGAAGGGGAAGGAAAGTGACTCTTTAAGAGAAAATTAATAGTACTATCCTACTAAAGAAGCATGCATATATCTAAAATAATAATTAATATTTATCTTGTGAAATAGTTCACAACGAAGTAAGGATCAATAAAAAAAGAGAAACGTAGTTCAAAGATGCATACTAAAGGCAACCAAATATTTTATTTTCATTAGTATGTAGAAACATAAACATACACCGCAAATAATGAGAGAATAGTCTTACAATCATTCATGACATATGAATGAAAGTGTGTCAACTCCAAAAGGTTCAAATTATAAAGTGAAATTCATAAGATACCCCATTACAATGATACAACACTGGCTCCAATAGTGCAACATTAAGCAACTACTTGATTCTCAAAATATTAATCTTCCCTTCTATGCCTACCTTGAGAAGCCAAGGTGAAAAGTCTTTTTCTTGAGTTACGAGGGTGTATATATAATAGATTAGGTGACTCTCCACCTCTCTTGTGACTCTTGATCTTCCCTCATGACCCTTGAGCTCCCATGTAACTTTACAAATTCCTAAGAGACCTTTGAGCTTCTACATGACTCTTCACATTCTATGTGTGACCCTTGGGCTTCCACAACTTTTACATTTCTTATTTTTTTCAAAATACAATATTGCATGTGGAAAAATACAATGACACATATGACTTTTATGGTGACACTTTGAAAAGCCATGACTAGTATATCAATGCCAAACTTTTCTCCTTGTTTCTATCTTCGCATCTTCATGATAGGTCTGGCTTGTTCTTAAACTTCATCCTCCATGAGGTTGGTTAGGATATGGATTCTTCTGTGTGGTCTTCATCTTCCTTCTTCTTCCATGATCTAGCATCCATTTATCTTTTTTCTTGATTATCTCTTTAATTCTTCATATTCACAAGTATATTATTGTAAAATATCCTTGGTATATTCTGTTAGCATCATCTTATCAGGTTAAGATAATAACACCTGCAAATAGAATTCACTTATGAAAAGACAACACCAATCCATAAATATCCTAGCCTATCATGTTTCTCATGAAACATATTGATTGAGTCCTAAAGATTACTCATTGTGCAATATTGAGGAGGAGGCCTAAGGATTACTCAGTGCACAGGAGCAAGGGGCAGGGAGTGAAGGTCTAGGCTCTACGACTGTGTAGTGCACGTGGCTGAGAGACAAGGAGGCATGAATGCATAGTTAATGAAGTTAGTGAGGCAAAGATGATAGGCTTTCTCACTGTGATTGTGCAATGGCCAATTCTAGAAGGAGAGGGTCAATTGCACTACATAGTCGATTAATACAAGGAAATTCTAGAGGGAGAAGTTAAATGCACTATAGTTTAGTCATGTGGTTGATCACTGCAAGGTAGATACATGACCTGAATGTTGACTAAAAGTGTGCAGTGCATAGTGGACAAAATATTAGATAAGGATTGTGCAATGGGCAAATCCAGTTCATAGTGGTTGAGTATTGAGATTGCACAATGCACAGTAGATGGAGGCAATTCTTTGTGGTTGCATAGTGTGTAGTTCGAGGAGGCATAAGATGCTTGAATGAGGCTTGTGACTACATAGTGTGTACTTCCATATTTCCAGGAGATAGAAAGTTGGTTAGGCAAGTTGTGAAGATAGTGAAACTCCAAAATTGACTAAGTGTGGGATGAATAAGGTAGAAATACTAGAGTAGAAGCATGTAACAAGATCGAACATGATCACACACTCATAAACGACCAACCACATGACCATGACACACTCAACACCCGAAATCAACATGCATCCATTGAAACAACAACAAGACGACACTTACTTTCAAGTGTGATAGTTAAAATGCACCCTTCACCACAAGTGTCGATTGCAACAAGACATTGTTCAATATCTTGAGAATAAGTCCAATGCATGTCCCTATGATACATAGAACCAATTAATGTGGAATAAATCACTAGGGTTTCCTCTTAAATATGTTCCATAACTATCATTTACAAATATCGACACTTCCCTTAGCAAAACCTGACACTTGGAATTCCTTCAAAAAGGGACATAGAAACTTAAGAAGAAAGCATGGAATGACTCTAATAACTAGAAACGAATTTACATGATCAAAGGGAGGCTCCAAAGTTTAAATATAGGCCAAAATTTGGAGGGTGTTACAACATCGACAAGACTTGGTGATTTACTGTAAGAATCCTAGATTCTTTATCCAGACCTAGCTTTATGCACATCGTCTAGTCTTTCAAGAAGTATTGATTCATTGTGTATATTACTTCAGCTTCCCCATTTATCCCAGTTATAGGTATAGTCTCTCCTATTCCCTTTCTCAGTTAAACACAATTACAAAGTGTTGGGATGGGGTCCCCTAGGGTCAGTTTTGGGGCAAAAGCAAAAGTTTTTTTGTATAAAATGTAAATTCTCCACAAGTTGTGGTCGCAGAGTGCATAGATAGTTAAAGTGTCATAAATGGTTTTTCCCTTCTTTTATGTAAGTTGAGTCGGCTTTTTAAGGTCTACCCATGGTCTGTGGACCATGGGATTATATAAATAGATGTGTCTTAGGATGTCTAAGAAAAGAAATGAAGACGAAGATTAATGTAATGGGTTAGTAAGAGTAAGAGCGAAGAAGACTTAGAGTAGAAGCAAGGCTTTGCAGCTGTGTGTGTAGAGGCCTAGCGTAGAGTCCGCAACTGACTGTGTAGACCCCTATAGCTGAGTGTGTAGGAAAGTCTTGAGTCTGTCAGCAGAACTAAAGTATTAATAAAAATATTATTCTAGAAATTCCTGTGTTTTTTCTGCTTACTCTATTTTACATGAATGCATTAATATTGTGATAAATGATGAGTTTATGAAATAATACTATATTGATTGTAGAATTTTCTCTACAAATTAGCTAGCTCACTGATATCATGTAGAAATTTCACTAGAAAATCAAACTGATATATGCAATGTACTAAAGCATAATACTAGATCTACATCTACCATAAACTTTGTGGAAGCTTAATTGAACATGAGCAACATCAAGCATGAACAGATATAACTGAAAATGAGAAGTAATAAACCATAACACAGAAGATATAACTGGGGGAAAGCACCAGCCTAAAACCCCATCTCTGTATTATCAATCAAGTGGAAATCCTCAACAACATACGAAAAGAATCAGCTCAAAAGATATCCTGCTCTCTACGTACTCTGATGATGTAGCTCATGGACTATCTAGGGGCTTGTATATATAGGCTCCACAAGTCCTCCAAGCCCCTATTTCCTTGTGCAGTTTTGATTGGGGTCCAATTACGTAACATGTATGAATTGGCCAAATCATACCTGCTGTCACCTTAGGTCCAATTACGCAGTACTAGAAGGAATAATATTCCTTTCTCATGCAAGGAATATTCACTAGGAATATCCTAGCAACTAATAGTGCACTGTCCCTCATTTGATCTCAACTGGGTCTCTGTTTGAACTACCATGCATTAGTTATCCATGAGTGAATACTCAGTTATCTAAAAATACAAGTTGTCACATGCATGCAAACATCAACAAACTAAATCTCATTAATTTAACAAACTGTTAAATTAATCTAACTGGACTTGACTAAGTTAAACTAAGTCAATCGATCCTCTCAATATAGAACTCATCCTTAATTCGTTAATCAGTGGAGAAAATCAAGGACACATTCCCCAATCAGTGTAGAAAATATTGCATGTTCTCACAAAGACTTCAAGTTCATAATTCCTTAACTAATTAACTCAAACTGAATTAATTAATTAATATTCAAACTACTCGTAAGACCAAATTCAAATTTTACTTCCTATTTTAGACTAGGGACTACCTAAAAATAGGAATCCAACCAGAACTGATAAAAATAGAACTTCTATTTTTAGCACTTACATTTTTCATTCCCTATTGCCCAATCCAGCACTGATACCCAAACTACTATTTTTAATAGTGCTATTTTTAGCATTTCTTGTTGCCATTTTTCAACACTCCCTCTCAACAAGAAAGGCTTCCTATCGAACCTGATCCTGTACCTCAGAATGTTCTACATCAAACATATCTACCAAGTGAGGTTGCTCCAACAACTCTCGGAACAAAAAAAACTCCCAACTGACCTCTCTGTTGGGCTAGAAACATACTCTGATGCTAAAGCTCTGCCTGCTACTGACAAGTTATCCTTCTCTGACCTCTGTGCTACTGCAACATCTCCATGCATCTCACACTGTTGCACCCTTCTCTATGCTACCCTGCATTGTTCAACACACTTGTGCCTCTCGCATTGTTGCAACCTACATGCTCTGCACTGTCCTGGGATTCCCTGCACTTTAGCTCTCTCTACCACTCCATCCGTATCTATCTCTATCCAATCAATCAGTTCCTGCTATTCCTCCTTAGGATGATCACTCCACATTGACCCACCTCCTAGCTAGAGGTATGGCTACATGTGATCCCTCTACCCACTTGGATCGAAGTTTCCCTACTGGAGGCCTCTGCATGAGTAGATGTCTCTACTCAATCTCCACTCAGCTTCCCTTGTTGTGGCTGCTCCACAACCTCCTGAAGCTATTGCACCAATCCTGGCTCCTCCACAATCATCTGAAACTTCTTCTGGTGTTGCATGTTGAGAGGTAATATACTGTCCCTCTCAACCACCAAGTCTCCATTAGTTGCCTTGCTGCTCAAGGCTTTGCATATATCTTGAACCTCAAGAACATACACGTTCTTGACTCCTAAACCAATCTGCTTCACCTGTCTAATGATGATGTGTCTAAGGAAAACCTTTCCCATACTGAAGACTAAATCATAGCCTCTAACTTCCGGCATCGTGATCGACACCAAGTTTCTCTTCAGTCTTGGTACATACTTGACATTGGTCAACGTAAGGTGAGGTCCATGCTCCCTCTAAAAAATAACCATGCCTACACCTGAGATACTATACTTTTCATCATTTCCCATTGCTATGAGTATTTGGATATCTTTCTCCTCCAAAGTACTGAACAAACTCTTGTCGTCAGTCATGTGGAAAGAAGCTCCAATGTCAAGATGAAGAGACCAACCATTTCCCACCATGGATGAAACCATGCATGTGAAGAGTGTGAAATCCAACTTGAACTATGAAGCAAGTGCCTCACCTTGAGATCCTTCCCCGGATCCCTTCTTTCCTCTATGGACAATTTGTAACTAAATGGCCCACCTCAAGACAACTAAAGCATCGCACTTTCGATTTGTCAACCTTCATCCCACCATGGGGAGAACTAGATTTAGAAATAGAAACCTTCTCCTTCCTGTTCTTTGCCTTAATTTCTAAGGCACATTTC
Organism: Pinus taeda; assembly: GCA_000404065.3. Lineage (NCBI taxonomy): Eukaryota > Viridiplantae > Streptophyta > Pinopsida > Pinales > Pinaceae > Pinus > Pinus taeda. Next base: position 25,773 of record APFE030297332.1, read on the forward strand.
TCTTCATCCTCCATGGATGAAGAACAATCTCTGGTGCCTCGTCTGATCTCCTCCTGCATCAAATCCGACCATAGTCATTCCCAATCTGGCAGTTTCTTTCTTCCATTAACTGAGTCCTGGTAGTTATGCCAACTCTTAGGAAGGCCAAAGAGTGCTAGAATCACCATGTTATCATCAACTGTCATGACCCCTACACTTGCAAGCTCATCCTTGCATGAGGCGAGATTTTTTAGATACATAGAGATCGTCTCATCCTTTTCACACTTGATCTTTCGAAGTTTGTCCTTCAGTGCCAACTTCCTCTAATCAATGCTATTTTGATAAATATCTTTCAATGTTTTCCACATTGAAAATGGAGACTCCTTCCCATGGAGGCTCAAGACTATGTGATCTCGAACTCCCTCCAGGATGATTCTCCTAGCTCTAGCCACACACTTTCTCCATTCCACCAATTCAGTATCATCAATAGGCTTAGGGACTTCTTGATCAATGAAGTCCTTAAGGCCATTATCTTCCAATACTACCTCCATGAGATCCTTCCAAGCTATGTAGTTTGAGCTGCCATCAAGGGCATACTCAAGCCTCAAACCATTGAATGCCATCGGTGAAATAGATGTGATAAGAGCTTGAGATCTATATCCTGAATAATAAACTTCGAATTTCTCATGCTTGTATACTATTCTTCCTTGATCACCTGTGCTCCGATACCATGTAGAATTTTCTCTACAAATCAGCTAGCTCACTGATATCATGTAGAAATTTCACCTGCAGATTAAATTGATATATGCAATGTACTAAAGCATAATACTATATCTACATCTACCATAAACTTTGCGAAAACTTAATTGAACATGAGAAACATCAAGCATGAATAGATATAACTGAGAATGAGAAGTAATCAACCATAACACAGAAGATATAACTGGGGGAAAGCACCAGCCTAAAACCCCATCTCTGCATTATCAATCAAGTGGGAATCCTCAATAACATACAAAAATAATAAGCTCAAAACCTATCCTACTCCCTCTATACTCTGATGACGTAGCTCATGGACTATCTAGGCCTGTATATATAGGCTCCACAAGTCCTCCAAGCCCCTATTTCCTTGTGCAGTTTTGATTGGGGTCCGATTATATAATATGTGTGAATTGGCCAAATCATACTTGCTATCACCTTAGGTCCAACTACACAATACTAGAAGGAATAATATTCCTTCCTCATGCAAGGTATATTCACTAGGAATATCCTAACAATTGATAGTACACTGTCCCTCATCTGATATCAACTGGGTCTCTGTCTGAACTACCATGCATCAGTTATCCATGAGTGAATACTCAGTTATCTGAAAATACCAATTGTCACATGCGTGAAAGCATCAACAAACTAAATCTCATTAATTTAACAAACTGTTAAATTAATCTAACTGGACTTGACTAAGTTAAACTAAGTCAATAGATCCTCTCAATATAGAACTCATCCTTAATTCCTCAATTAGTGGAGAAAATCAAGGACACATTCCCCAATCAATGGAGAAAATATTGCATGTTCCCACAAAGACTTCAAGTTCATAATTCCTTGACTAATTAACTCAAATTGAATTAATTAATTAATACTCAAACTGCTGGTAAGACCAAATTCGAATTTTACTTTCTATTTTAGACCAGGGACTGCCTAAAAATAGGAATCCAACTAGAACAGCTAAAAATAGAACTTCTATTTTTAGCACTTACATTTTGCATTCCATGTTGCCCAATCTAGCACTGATACCCAAACTGCTATTTTTAGCACTTCTATTTTTAGCATTTCTTGTTGCCATTTTTCAACATTGATGCATGACTTTACACAATTTGTATTGTGATATGAACACAATTGATGCTAACTGTTTACATGAAGATTATCTTGTTGTATGTTGAAGTTATTGAACACTTAAACCGATCTGAGTAATTACTGGGTTATAAGTCATCTTTGATACGCGTAAGTAGTTGATCCGCCTATTCAAGGTCCACGAAAGACAATCGTAGGTGTTTGCAGAGGTATAGAAGCTAATTAAGGAGAGTTATATTGATAAGCCCTAAAGGCTTATTGATCTGCATGAAGGCCGATTTAGGGCATAAAGCAACATCATGCTCATCTCTGGGTGCAGAAACTTGGTTCCAATATCCCCCCATAATGCTTCGGGTGAGACTTCAGTCCATGCTCCGCGGGTTGATGTTGAAAGGGCCAGTAGTGTAGGGATTTGTTTGGAAAAACTAACTTTGAACCTAGATCAGGACCCACTAAGACAACAAATGGTTCTGTTTCCAGGACCGTGATCTGCATAAAGATATGTGTGATGTCGCATCACTAGAATCTGACCAAGAAAGAAATTGAGGAGTGGTTGGATAGAAAGATCCACAAATTTGTGGTGGAAGAAAACATAAACCTATTCTTGACGAAGGACAATGGTTGGACAAATATCTATACACAGAAATACATGAGATCTTCTTCTACACCTTCCCGATCAAACTATATGAGTGAACCTCTAAATTGGCAGATGGCCAAGGAAGGTGGAGGCTTGATGGTTCAATAATGTGGAACCTGGAGCTAGTACAGAGGTTGGAAGCTTTTGAAGATAAGCTCGCGTGCACTATTGATCACTGGCTTGATCAAGTTATAGGATGATTCGTGACAAAATTCACAGTCGATACCTCCGTTAGCTACAACGAAGTAGAGCGACACTTTTTTAAGGGACCGCGAACTAAGTAATTGAGATATTTGAATACTTGGATTAAGATGCTCTTGTGTGAAAAACGGGTTATGCCATTACCTTGATTTTTGGAGCTACATGAAGTGGAAAGATATTCAGGGATAGAGGTTGAACAAGACCTCAATATAGCCCACTGATTGAGCCTCCTCTAAGTGACGATGAGGGAGCAACACAGGCTTCACCATAGAGCATTGTCCAGTTAATAAGGCAAGGGTTTCCGTAAATACCTCATCCATCCACACCACCTCCACCTTCACCTCCACAACATACACCTTTTCCCACACCACCACCTCCTTTGCCACCATTCAATATGTCGAATACGATGAAATTGCCCATTTTCAAGGGCTTGGGAAATGAGGACCCAAACTAGTTTTGGTTCGTTGTGAAGGCTGTGTGTATGGCAAAAAGTATTACAGATGATCACACCTACTTATAGCATGTGAAGAAACTCATTGGGGAGTGTGACCAAGTTGAGGTCAATGCTCTTCAGAGAGCTGAAAATAGCCTTGTCAGCAACTGCCTTCACGCTTAACAATCCATATGGCAGCCCGAATGCCCAGAGATCGAGTGACCGAACCTTTTCAGTTGCTTGAGTGGTTCTTGGTGAAAAACTTGTTGATGCAGTGCTACTCTACCCTGCACCCACCTGGATCCTCTTAGTCTGAATTTGCGGCTTGCACAGATCCTTCTGAATGGTGCTCAGTGCCTCCTTTTGTTGCTGCTCAAACTGCTGCAGAAGTTCTCCGGTGGTATCCCACACCTTATCACCTATTTCATCTAGGTCACCGTCAGTCAAAGGAATCAGGTCTAACGATGGCTTGGTTGCTTTGGTTTTCTTCTATGGCCCTTCCTTTCCCTGCTCTCTATACCACTTCACTTGAAAGGGAGTGCTCTACTTATCCTAACCACCGCTACCCTACTCTGACTACTCTTCTTCCTCCGTGTGGGGCGAAGGAGACTTATCACTCTGCTCGGAGCCACTATCTTCTTGTTCTACCTACTTCTTCACAGCACACTCTGCTTCCACCCGAGCCTTCTCCTCGGCCTCTTTCCTTCATTTCTCAGCCAATTGCTAAACCTTCTATTTGGCCATGTCCTTCTTCTTCTTCTTCTTCGCAGACTTGCTAGTACATGCAGCCAGATCAAAATGAGAATGCCAATCAATTGGCAAGTGCTTGATGACCTCTTCGATAGTCTCATCTGTAGTGAGGTATTGTAGATCGAACCATTTTTCTACGGATCCTTCCGCCCCTGGATGTATACGTGGTGAAGTCAGCTTTGAACTCCGTGTATTCTGAAAGCTGTTCAAACATGGTTGGTGACAATCGTAGCTTCTGGTTGATGGCCATGCGAATGATCACTCCATCAGCACCCAAAAGACTTTGGTCTCTATGACCCACACAACATCTTTTATGGCCCAAAGAGATGCAAATTTTGCAACCTCTGGCAAATCATTCTCTACAAGAGGAAATTGACTATCCACCATAAAATCCCAGGTGACCAGCACAATCAAGAGCAACAACCACAAATAGGGGAATGTTTTACTCTTGTCCTGTGCCTCTCTGAAGTTCGTGAGGAACTCACTACACAGGTAGTGCACCCAGTTGAACCACACGCCCTCTTTACATTGTGCATCCAAAGAAACCACTGGCATCAGAACCTTGTTTGCGTGGCATTTTCTCATAATCTTTCCAACCAAAACTTGTGTGGAAACCTTTACCACAGGGTTAGTGATAAAGGTAATAGAATACATGTGTGGCTTCTTCACAATTTTGAACTTGTCCTTCATCTTCTCAGCGAAGTCGCGTCTTCTCATCTTTCTGCCAAAATAGTTGGCCGGATTTAACCCTGAGTGTGGCAATAGCGTGATCCGATGGATCATCATATCGGTGGCGGGGATTGATGCGCTTAGCCACAAGCACCCATCATGCACCCACAACAGGTTGAATAACCCTGAGTAGCTTTGTAATAGATCTGACCAGCAAATATATAAAAATATAGAAATATGCCTAGAAATAACAAGATCTGAATATATAAATGCTTCTCTTTATTAATCAAAACCCTTAAGGTAGGGTAACAACTTACAATCACTCCTTAAGGAAGGATAACACTCCATAAGCCATATGCTTGTCCATACAATATTCCTTGACATCTCTCAATGGGGAGTCTCTAGCCTCTATATAGGCTTCATACATACAATACCATGGTTCTCTCAATACCATATATCTAATACAATGGGCTTATCACATTATTGCTAACTACTTGTGGTCCCTTACATTATGCGGGTTAAACACTTTATTTGTTAACTATGGCCCATCTCATTATTACATTATTCCCTTGGGTACCTCCCTTTGTACTCCATGTTATCCCCCCTAGGTATACTACTTTCCTCCCCACTTAAACATGTTTCGTCTCCAAAAAATACGAAGAACACAAATAATAAGATCTACTCAAAAGAGTAGTGTTACACAGTAATTTATCACTGTCTCTCTGTCAGTCTTCCTACTGTGTCATGAGACCAAATTCATCATGCTCATGCTCTCTAATGTGTCCAAATGACCCACTTTGCCAAATTTTCCTCTATCATCGCGACTGTTGTAAAAATAAACACGCTGATAAGCGCTCCTAAGCAGACTCAATGCGCTGCCAGCGCAGAAGCACACGCCTTTCCCGTGCTGGTCGAATTTCATGCGACAGTGCGCTGTTCCTTATATCTGATCATGCTGATATGACTTTCCTTGTTATTCAGCAGCGATGACCGTGCTCTAGTGCAATTATGTACCTGCGATGATCCAGTTTGGGCGAGTTTGTTCTAACAGTCGGCCTTCCAGATGACTCCAGACCTGGTCGTTGGACTTGTAAATGTTGCCCTCCCTTATCTGGCATGTTTGTTTCGTCATTTGAGCCACCTTCCTTGGAGATAAGCTTATCCTCACACCATTCATGGAGACTCCTTCTCCTATTTAAGCTTGTGTTTAGAGCATTGCTGATAGTGTGTAAGCTTGATAGGCAATTGGTGTGATAAGTGTGGGATTGCTATAGTGCTTAAGGAAGGTTGTGAAGTGTTTCCATCTTGTGTAAACTTGTGTGAGAGAGAGAGTTGTCTTAGGGTATCTACTTTCAAGGGTGAATGCTTGAAGGACTTGCTGGCTGGACCCAACCAAAGGAGGATTTGACATCAGAACTTGGTTGTATTCTATTTTGTTTCATTAATAAGATAAACAACTATCATTATGGTTCCACTCATGTATCTTTGATTATGATGTTTGAGTTGTATCTTTTCTGACCGGTACATAGTTGCATTTCCCGGATTTTATGCTTGTGTTTGTCTTGTCCTTTGCTTGTGCAGGTGTATGTTCACGGAGATCGTTAGGATTGCGACCAGCTGAAGCAAAAGAATGGAAGCGACGACCCTTCTACGAATATAAGTGTTGGATTCAAGGTAGGCTCTCATCTTGGCCTTTATTTTGCAATTAGGAACATGCATGTTAGCGTTGCTTGATTGTTGCTAGACCTCAGTTAGGCTAGAGGGATCACCTTTGTTCGTAGAGGGGATTTACCTACTCAACAATTTGGCGACTCCACTGGGGATATTTACCTTGTTGTTTGAATTGTAAGCTTTAGACGGAGCCTGAAGCATGGCCAGTTAGCCTTCGAAACGTTATTGCTCTGCATTAGTGAAGTAGATCAAAGCCATTTCAGTCAATCTCCAGTTTTGTTTACAAGTTGAACAACTTGGAGTTAGCTTTTGTCCTTTTCTTGCTCGTTTTGTCCTTGAATTGGATTTTTGCTCTCTTTTCAAAGTTTGGGGCTTAGTTCTCTACTTTTTTGGTTTCTTGGTTTGGTCTGGGAAGTGCCTTGATTGTTTAAAGAGTGATTGCCTTGGTTTGGGAGTTTTTGGCTTGATTGTGGTCATTTTTTGGCTTCATCTCGGTTTATTATAAAGCAGTCACGCTGCCATCGCATAGCCCTTTCTGTGATTTCTTGATCATGGCGTTAATACAACAAATAGTCTCGACGGTTCTGAAAATCGAACCATCGCGGTTAAGCCGCGTTCTTCCGCGCTGACATTGCTTTGTTGCTTCGCGTAGTTTCTTATCAGCGCTCTGTTGCTGTGTTCCACCCGTGCTGATTCCTGTAGGATTGAATTTTTCAATTCTACCTCCTGAACCTATTGGTCTTGCTATCCCCTGCCTTTTTCACTTGGTTTATGACTTGATTTTCATTGTTTAAAGATTGAAGCACTTCTTTGCAAGTCTCGTTGAAGCGAATCTTTCTTTTTGCTTTGTGACCTAGTTTTATTGTTCCAAGTTTGTTGGATCAGCTTTGCTTGGTTACTCATTTGTGAAGGTTCATTTACTACTTGCTATTGGTTTGATTTAACCTTCCTCTTTGCTTTCTTTTGCTTGGTTGTTTAAGTGATTGTTTTTGAATCAATCTTGACATTGTTTCGATTTCTTTTCACTACCCGGGCACGGATCACAGTTGTTTGGGGTCAACCGGTTTTTTCCACATTTGTATGTTATTATTTCTCAAAGAACTCTTTAGTGCATTTTTCCATTATTGAAAAAGAAAATCTCTGTTGCTTTGGGATAGTTAATGAAAGTTATGACTTTTCATTTTGATTAGTGAATTAGTAATCTTGAAGAAAAGTTTAGTGATTTCCATTAGTTGCATTAGGGAGATTCTTTGTTGTTTGTGATCGTTTTGTTTGTATGAAAACTCTCTAAACCCTTTTGTAATTAGCATTCATGGAATGGAATGACATGTTTTGGCATATAGAGTGAATTTAGGGATTTTAAGAAATTACATACGATAGGACTTGAAAACCGAAACGTAACTCAAGATCAACTTTAAAATAAATAGAATGAACTTAAAACCGCATTGGAACATAACGCTCACATTCTAGAGGTCTAGGCTAGAGACGTGCTCTGGCGTCATTAAACCTAGTCACTTTTGTTCTCGCATTAAGGTTTGGTTGATTCCTCCTTGTGTGATTCAACTGTGGTCTAGTACAGACTTGTGCTCCCACGTACCGTCACGTATATATGGGGAGACTCCACTAGGTTATCATCCTTGATCCATAGGAAGTCATGTCTGCCGCCTTACAGCCCGTAACGCACCGAACATAGCATTCGGGAAGATTGACTGTCGTACAGAAAGTCCTTGGCTTTCATATGATTGCTAAGGTGTATATGCAGTTTTACGGATTGTCTGGTAAACCCCTTGCCTAGTTTCTCCAGAGAAATCACTTTTTGATCCTTTTCGGACTCCTTAAAAGAAAAGGCTTTGTTGAGCATTTGTCACTTCGAGCTCATTAAATATTCGAAGGCAACTAGAGTCATCTTTTGTCCTTTTCTCGACTCTTAAAACATGAAAAGGTCAAGTTGTGTCCTAATGTCTTAAATATTTATTCGACCACGATTTCATTTACCTTGTTAGATCTTGTTTGCGCTAGTTTTGAGTAGGGTCTTTCATCGTTAGCTTGAGTAGGGTTCTTTCTCATTTAAATGGCAACTTTTCCAGAGTTCACCAACCCAGGCATCCCCTTTGATGGGAATCCTGGTCATTTCCCTCCTTTAGGAAATGTTGGTGCTCCTTACATGGTAACGTTGTCCCTTCCTGGGTTAACTGTTGGGTTTCCTGTTTGGTTGTTCTCAACCTCTCTGGTCCCTACCGTCTCAAGTACTAGTCAATCAGTTCCTACACCTGAACAAAATCATGTTGATTCCAAGATGGACCTCTCCCCTTCTTCTCCTGTTTCTACGTCCTCATCTTCTACTTCGCCTGGTGAAAGTCTAAATTAAAGTAACCAGGTGGCTAAGAAGAAGAAGAAGAAGACGAAGAAGAAGAAGTCTCCTAAGGGAGAGGATAAAAGTGTAGTGACTACTCCAAACCCAATTCAAGTCGATCCACCCTCTACTCCTTTGCGGAAGGTCAAATTTCCTTGCAGGTTGTGCAAGGATGACCGCCTTCTTCGTGATTGTCCTGGCATTCCCAAGATCCTTGAAGTATGGTCTCGCGATCCGGCTCATCCCTCATCGTCCTCTGGAGCTCATGGCGATGCTACCCTATCAACGGGCAATGGTAAGAAGGAAGGGAAGATTCGATTCCCCTGCAGGCTATGTGAAGGCAATCATCCCCTTCACCTTTGTCCGCTCATGGATAAAGCTTCCGCTATTTTGGAAGGTCTTACACCTTCTTCACCCCAACTCCTGGTTGGTTATTAGAGGATCTCCTCAGATCCTCCCCTTGTTGACCAAGAGATTGACTTAGATTCTTCTCTTGTCCATCCTCCTCTTCCTCAACCTGGCTGTGTTAAGCCTGTTCCAGACCAACCATTGGTCGGAGAGAGTGTCAACTTGAGTTCTCCGCCTATTGACCACTCTGTTCTGGAAGAGCATCATGATCATGTTCTTCTCATCTCATGAGATTCTCTTGAAAATGACTCTCCTATCCCAGCTGATCTAGAGAATCCTTCTTTGGTTCTCTTAGAGCAGAGGGGCAATCATACGATTCCCCCACCAAGTAGTTACGTCGTTTCCTTCGACTGGAGCCATTTGACTACCTTCCGCCTTCCATCCCATGTGCCTTTCCAGATTACAGTACATGCCTATGATAAGGCAGTACCTGGAACTGTCTTGGATGAGGGTGCATCTGTTAGTCTTATGCCTTCGACTACTTGGCAAGCTTTGGGCTCCCCACAGCTTGTGCCGGTCGTGCAGAATTTGATGGCATTTGACGAAGGAACCAGTCAACCATTGGGGATCCTCCCACAGCTCCCTATTACTTTGGGAGGTAAAACCGTCTATACAGACGTATTGGTTACCCAAGGTGCTTTAGATTTCAGTCTTCTCCTTGGTCGTGACTATGTTTATGCCATGGGGGCCCTCGTTTCTTCACTTTTCCGTGTGGTTTGCTTTCCACACGATGGAAGGATTGTGACTATAGATCAATTATCATTCTTTAGTCCCCCGGTGCCTCCTGCACAGTTGTCATCCCCTCCTGGTTTTATCCACTGGTTGTATTTGCCCCACCGCAGGTCAACTATGTGGCTACTTATCCCGTGCCTATATCAAATGATGCTGCCATCGTGCATAGTGTTCTGGGGGCATTGGGTCCCGATTTCCAAGATGTTGTCCTTCCACCAGGAGTGGCACTCTTGGAAGCAACAACTTCCGGTTCATTATGATGAAGTTCGGTCGGAGCATAGTTCACTTTCCTATGTCAAGCTCCTTAAAAAATGAAATTGGGTTTGGTTGGAGCATAGTTCTTATCCTGTGTCAAGGTCCTTAACAAATGAAACTAAGTGTCATGAGGATAGTTCTCTTAAGTGTGTCAACCTCCTAAAAATAATGAAACATGAGCTCGTGCAATTCGAGTGCAATCACAATATTGTCAACCTTCACTCCATTTTTAATGGACTAAAGCTTGGGGGGCATGGACCTCGGATTGAGACATCATGCTAGGGGGGCATGCCCATTTTCCCTTGTCTCCAAGCATATTTTGCATGTGTGTTGCCATGTGTGCTTTTAAGCTTGCGTAAAAAATAAAATATGTGGGTCGTGTGTTATGCAACTGATACATTAGATTACATTTGTGTTAGACATTTGCATAGAATATAAAAACATCATCACATGTAAAATATCCATCCAAAACATGTGTATATATATATATATAGATAGATAGATAGATATCGTGTGGCGCACTGAGGCACTCAAAAATAAGTGTACATGTCTAGATAGGGCCTGTGTTCTCCATACATCTAAGACACATGTCTCTCAAAAAATCATCAGTAGGGAATAAAGACCTAGATATCTACTGTGGTGGGTTGTGCTCCCTATAAGTCATAGCTGCTCATGCCACCTGCCTCAAAAGATGGTGCATCCTAGGTTCTACCCCCACTGTATGGATCTGAGCCACTATGGGGACCTCTTCTATCCCCTGGTAGTCTAGTATCCCAATCAGCAAGCCCTCGAGGTTTCGCATCACGGTCTCCATCGTGTCATCTCCCGGAGGAGCCATGGCTAGAGCTCTAATGCCCTGAGCATCCCTCCGTGCCTCTGGGGCCAAGCCAAGGGGTCTCGCCAGTCCCACATCTGCATCACATAGAGTTTGTCATTAAGACATGTACATGAAAAAATCAAAAACATCATAAAAAATCAAAAATAAAAAGATGAGATCAAGTGTCTTACCACCATCATCTCACTGCTCTCCAGCAGGTAACGACATGTCTGGATCTCCACGGAAGTCTATCCCGACATATGGCCAGTCCTCCACAAAAATAGTCTACCTCTCCAACCACTCTCGGAAATATACTCCCCATGCCACTAGTCGACTGCCACCTCCTCGTGGCATGACTTGGCCCCATCGTGTGGCCCTCGTCTCTCGAGGGCCCCTAGGTGGGTCCAGGACCATATCTTGTAGCTATAATGCCAGCACCCACTCCAACATGAGTGGGACTAATATCGACCCGTAACCAAACTGCTTCAACTCACCTTGACGGAAGTTGGTCAGTTGTCTCTTCATGCTTGTTGTTACTGCTGCTGCCCAGTTGAATATGGTTGGGTTCAAACATTCGAGAGCCAATCGAAGATGGGCCTTTGAGGCCTCGTGATTGGCTAAGGAGCCCGCTGCCCGAGTCACCATGAAGAGTATGGTCCGAAGGACGATGTCCTCCACCATAGGAATTACCACCTTCCCACTCCGTGACTTGCGTGCCCGTGGGCACACCTGGGCCATCAACATGTCTAAAGTATCACCACTGGGTCGCTGCTCCTCCAGAATAGGCATCTCACCTCGGCGTGACAACCTGGTCAAGAAATAGATATCAGTGTAATCAAACTCGATATCGTAGCCTTGGATCACAAATTTCCCATCAGTGGGATTCCAGGCCCTGATTAAGAACTCTAGAAGGTCAGGCTGTGCTCGCAGGTGCGGAGTTAGGAAGAATTTGAACAACCCGCACGCCCGCATTGCATTTCGGCACCCAGCATCGGCAAAAGCCGCTATATCCTCGTTATCATGAGCGCGTTCTTGCGAAAAGAACGCCATTATACCTTGCATAGTCAAAAAATCTCATTAGGGCCCTGTTCATAAAAATTCATACGTCCATTTATTAAAAATTTTGTTGCGCGGTGTCAGCGCAACTATTTTTAAAACAGTCATGCTGATAATGGCGCCCTATGTTGATTTTTACCAGGTCAGCACGGAAGCACATCACTTTTCCGCGCTGATCCGGGAGTGGTTAGTGGAAATATTTCTCGATCAGCGCGGACCTGATAGGGAAATCTGCGCTGACTGAGAGCGGAATGAGCTTCAAAAAATCCGCCCAAACCACCACTTCCCACCGTTAGAATGCAGCAGAAACACTTCAAAATGGAGCGTAAGGAGAGATGAACCTACATGGTCCAGGTTGCAGGACCTTCGATACTCGTACGGGGTGGAATTT